>JAVFBZ010041044.1:0-10633 GCA_032466195.1 Katharina tunicata
CAAACTGTTCAATTTAACCAATTGAATGTCTTCAATGAAGCTCCAAGAACAAAAACATGACGACTAAGAAGGATTTTTAACTTCTGGGTATATTGAGTTTTGAAAACGGTCTTAGCATCTAGACCGAAACGTTGCTCATCAATATACCCATGCAGAAGTTGAAAATCCATCTCAGTCGTCATGTTGTTGTTATGTACCCAGCTTCTAAATGCCGCTTAAACAAGAAGCTTAAAGAGACTTCCAAATTATTTAACCCGTTGGTAACTGACTGGTCGGAGTTTTGTGGTATACTTAAGGTTATTTCACTTATATGACGGCATGCCAGCCCAATGGGTGAAGAAAACCACCCTCTACAACAATGGCAATGGACAAGGGCACCAGGGGACAAGGACCACTCGTAATCCATCGAATGAACTGCACACATAATCTCGGACGTGATACGATCATCGCCATTTTGGCCGGAACTTTTTCACAGCCTGTGGGTTAAACTGACAATGTAGACAGATTTGACATGCACTTTCCATTTGTTTTATGTTCAGAACATTATTTACTCCTAGACTAAATATTGTGCATCTAAAACCATTCGTTCAATTACCCTATATTTTCTTACGTGTTCATTGTCCATACTGCGGTAAATAGGCTTCCGGCGAACAAAATGTACCATTTTGAAACATATTCATACACCTATCACGGCCGTGCTAAGTGATGACAGCCAAATAACGAGAAAGCACGCGAGGATTTGCCGATTGGGACAAGGACAGGACGTCACAACAAATCGGTTTAGGCCACTTATGGCCCTTAGCAGGGCACAGGACACCTATAAGCTGTAAAGAAACCTTCTCGCGACACCACCGTAAATCAAATAGGCAAAGAAACGAAACAAGCTTGAAAATTTTAAAATACAAAGCGCCACAAATCGACTTTGAGTGGTTGGTCTTCCATTTCCCTGTCAAACGTCTTTCTCGCTGAACACGTTATAGGCCTACTAGTTATATGCTAATATCGTATAGGCCTCTACATCTGCATAATTATTCTTGAAGCAAAACTTAAATTTGTTCTTCAGCTGGTTTTTGATCGTGATCGTTATGCGTATGTTGTCTTCAGTGATATTTTTAAAATGAAATCCAATCCTGAAAAGCTCACAGCTTACGGTTGCTTGCGTTAATTCCAGATCCTGCAGCCTTCGAGACACGAGGCAGTATTGCATGTTGGGCATATTCACACAAACTATAAATAATGCAGACAGTTTGTGTGCATAAAAATGAACGTTCAACATTTAAAATTCCAAACGATTTAAAAATGTTTATAAAAAAACCCAGCAGAGGTTTAAATGTAAAATATATTTATGAAGTGTTTTGTTTTAAAGCACTTTTAAAACACTTGAGTGTTTAGTCCACAAAAAGTAGCATATTTCTCTAAATCCTAAATCCATTTAAGTGTTTTATTAGAATAATAACTAGTGTTTATAAAGTAGGGACAAAATCTGTATATAGTGTTTTTTTTACAGTGCAATCATTTACTTTAATAATATGTTTTGTTTTTCTCTTGCAGAGTTTGAACAAAATGATCAGGCGCAATACGGCATGTCGTTAGATTCTCGGATGGTCGCCGCCTCCAAAGAGGTTCGGAACATCGAGCGGAGACCTGTACAACAACAACAACAGCTGAAGCAAAAGCAGCAACAAAAGTATAAACAACAACAACACAAGCCAGTCCAAAGAGCCCAGACGCATAAAGCTTACAGAGTTACAATACCACGAACTGAGACAAAAATTGCTGTTTGACAGAAGTGTGCGTTTTATTTACAATTGTGAATTCTTAATGGTGCTTTTATAATAGATTTGTTGATCTATGAACAGATTTTGTAAGCGATGGACTTTTCGAAATTGTGAGCTCGTGCCTTAGCTTAACAGGCGCAAGTTTTACATATATCACGAGTGTGCTGCAAGTATTAGCCTTTTGTCTTTGACCTCTTTTCAACGAGAAATAAGCCTGTTATACTCTTGGACTTCCTCAGTAGTCAGAAGTGAGAACTGCGGACTCCTGGTATTTCTTCGTAGCCAAATTATCCTCTTGTGCTTCTAATCAAACGTGCCAGATTGTGGAAATTTTTTCACTTTTCCATTTTGTCGTTATCATACCTGTGGAGTTTTCAAAAGATGTGCTTATGAATTTAAGCATGGAAGAACGCAGATAAATTGGCTTAAGAAGCTGATCCATGTATAGGCCTATATTCTACAGCGTTTTCACGTGTTTATATCAATATATAGTTATATAAGTATTACGCGGTAAGCTAATAACGATACAGATTTCTGAATATATGTCTTTGAGGGTCTGTAAGATGAATCGGCAAATTTGAGTGGATAAAATCAAGAAAATGAGAGAAGATAGCCGAATATATTATGTATAATGGCATGCAGTATCGTCATTTATTATCAACTATCTGTTAATTCGTGACAATTGCAAACATGACCTGGGACAATTTCAGAATAGGCATAGGCCTACCGAAATTCAATTCGAAGACAGAAGGTCTAAAACATGGATGGTACAATTTTTGCGTTTAACGTAAACTTGCAGTCATTTGCCTCTCTGATGGCACTCAAAATAGTTTCCCCGTTGGGTAGAGGGTTGATTCTGATCGCCAAGAGTTCTACAAATCTATCCCCTTCTCTATATCTTTACAAAACGGTATACTTCAATGTGGTGCACATACGTCCTCCGACAATACGAAATGCCTAATACTCAAGAGTATTCTATCTCGAAATCACGTCCTTTTAATTAAACACTATGATAAAGCGTTTGAATTAAGAATTTAATTCTTGTGAAAAAGATACCAGTGTTAATTATTTTTAAGTCAACTAGTTTACTTTTAAGTACGTGTTAAAAAGCTGCGAGTGTTGTTGTTTTCGCATAAAATTATGCATTTACACGTACTTAAAATACTGGAAATGTTCATTCAGCTTCATTCAATTTGCATAAATATAAACCAAAGAGGAATGTTGAAAACTGTTTAAAAACGTCTTCTAAAAACAATTCATTCACAAACTACTATCAGGAATCTGGTAGCCACTCTGGGTGTTTGAAGGTTCTGCCCAGATAAGGCTTTTTATCGCCTTGAAAAAGTTGTTCAAGGAAACGTCAGATCTAAAAGTATTACATCTATTTGTTTGATTTGGGGTTTTACGTCGTATACTTTAGGTTAATTCACTCATATGATTTGTTTGTAGACCGACCCGCCGGCAGTGTATGGCGCACACCAAGTTCGTTTAGCCGACTGGCGTATTTCTATTGAATAGTAGCCACTACCAATAAAGAGAAGTCAGTCTGTTAAACGAGTTGGGTTGGCTGTCAGATATATATATTTCTTTATCAAGAGTAATCCCACTGGTACAGGGATATCGACTAAATAAAGCCGACAAATCATCTCAAGTTCTAGATAAATTCTCATATAGAACTCAATCTGGATTATGTAGAAGCAGAAGCCCAAGTTAGACTAATAATAATAGACTAATAACGATAAAGAACTCTGCAGATAGGTGTCAGACGTCATCAGCCGCCAAACTGTTCTAAACTATAGTGTCAATTCCAGTAGTGTGACCCATAACCAAACATCTTAAAATGACCAAAGTAATGAAAACGTATTGACATTTTTCTGCGTTATAATTTCGCCTATGCTTCAAACCAAATGTTTTATTGGTTAGTGTTTAATGCTAAATGTTTAGCTTGATTTTGACATGGATATACTATATGGTTGTTGCTCTGTAAAGTTGTAACATTCGTGAAATTGTCTTTTTTTACCCACACTTTCGCTATAGAATAGCAACAATATGTACAGAACTGTGCAATAGCATTGCAATGTCCACATCGTACAGGGCGATGCGGGCACAGCCTTTGGCGTCTTCGTTTAAGTGTTTATCGTCCTTTTTCTTTAATTCTTTGTGTATTTTTTATCAAAATATTATATGTGAAGTAAATAGGAGTGTCCAAAGCTTGCTCCGCGGCAATAATTTCAAAACAAAATTATAGTTATCGAGGGGAGATTTCCAAATTTAAGCCGCCATCTTGCTACTCTCCGTCGAAAAATAATTTCGTTTTTTTGTATTGATTGGTGTTTAACGTCGTACTCTGGAGTATTTCACCTATATGACGACTTTGTGTTGCCGGTGTATGTTGGAAAACTAAAAAAAACTCGTATATATGACCACCCTGCGAACTTCGCATCCACCTGAAAACTTCCCTTATATACCTAATGTCCACATGTGGACCAAACCTATGCGGGTACAGCGAGTCCAAAGCTCAACCACGGAGCCACCGCGCGGCCCCCGTTGACAAATAAAATTACACTTTAAATGTTACAAATACGCGGGGTGGGCATTTGTAATACATAAAATATTTCAGAGAGTTCAATTCTGCCAAACAGAATTGGAAATTACTTAAAATCGCGTGTTTAACACATAAAATATCTAATTCTTCAATTCTTTCCAATTGGATTGGACAATTGGATCGGCCCTAAAGGGACAAGTTAAAAATGAAAAACACTTTATTACACATTTTCATTTCATTTATATGACCGTGTGCCAGCCCGATCGGTGATTGAAACCACCAAATGCGATGTTGGCAACATAGAAGACGCAATAAACATTTAAAGGTCGATAGTGCACAACACAACAAATCGGATTCCTGATGCCCCTTAGCTCAGAGAGCAACAGGACTCAGGAGGCTCCCATCTAACCACCCACAACATTCACTTATACTGTATAGTAAAATACAGCGCCTATCAACGAATACTCAATTACCTCTGAGTGTACTTGGACACAGACAACACCCACCACATTGAAACAAAAGCATCTTGAAAGAATAAAGAAAATAAAACAGATTCAAATTTACACAAATATATATAAGGCCTTTCTCACACAACAACCTCAATAAAGCCAGCCTAAAGCTGTTGATTATTGTGATATCACTAGTGATTTTATTCAACAGTTAATACGTCATAGAGATGGAATCACATTTTTGATGTCTTCGCTATTGTTACGTCACTATGTCACAACGTTCTACACTTTGTTGCAAAAAAGCATTCCAGTTCAGTCGCTGTCTTTCTATGACGTTGCCAGGTGTACCTGCACAACGATGTGTATCCAGACCAATCACTCAAAAATGTACAGATTTTTTAAACGAAAATCACTTAAAAAATGTATTGTTTGATTGATTGGCGTTTAACATCGTACTCAAGAGTATTTCACCTTTATGACGACTTATTACAAATTTGCGTTGCTGGTGTATGGTGGAAAACCAGGAAAAAAACTCCTAAAAACCACCCTGCGAACTCGGCAGCCACGGGAAAACTCCCCTTATATAACTAGGGTCCACAGAGGGGATCCAAAAATGTGTTGTGAGAGAAAAAGATTAATCAACTAGAGCCTGTGTGTTACGATGAATATCACTCTCGTCTTTTAATTTTAGAAAGTTTTTTAAATTAACAGACTCGTCACTCATGTGATATTCATTGTAACACACAGGCTTTCGTTTGTTAACCTCTATATCCAAGTTGATATTCCTTATGTTTTTCGTTGCTGGGAGGTCCAGTGTTCAGCGAACTTCTATGGCAGTGACAGTAGATTTCATTTCAAACTCAAAATGTAGATGTGCCGAAAAAAAAGGTACAAAAACATCATCAACATGAATACTCTGGGATTTAACTAAATCTATTTATTTATAGAGAACATTTCAGGTATTCAAGGTGAATATGTGCTAAAAACAACATCAACATAAAAACTCGAGGATTTTACTAAATTAATTTATTTACAGAGAACATTTCAAGTATTCAATATTTACAAATCTGGTCCAATGGAACCATACAGACCAATGATGTTATATCCATTCCACAAAAATGGAGTTACTACAAGAGAAATGGTCCTACAAAAAGTGTTGTCTTCAACCATTTCCTGGGCTGGATTAGAGTAATTCTTCATCACTATCTGGTAAATGCAAACCAAAGCTTAGAGCATGAGTTCGAAATTAAACAAAACACTACTTTCATTTTTTAAATTTACTCTTTCCTACTTCCGTAGTTTGGTTGAAATCTTGAAGACTATTTTAGGTTTGGACTTTGTTTTGCATCAAATCTCTTAACACAAAGCGCATGTTGCGCAAAGAAACCATTTCACACCTTGAGACATTCAGTTACTTATGCAGACAGAGAACAGCTGTACAATAAAATGGTATATTCTTTTCACACAAATTAGTAAATTTCAAACCTAAAGACTAATTATTTTATACTTTTGCAGATCGTTTTGTCTCTACTTCTTTCATCCTCCTTTCTAACTCTGGTCGGAAATGTCGAATTAAGCCCTGAAGAGATAGAGAAAAAACAAAAATTATTTTTAGAGCACTCGTTATACTATTTCTTTAGGTTTCACATACTTATAGTTTGTTTTATTTAAATTTATTTATTTGTATATTTGATTGGTGTTTAATGTCGTCTTTAAGGATATTTCACTAATATGACAACTTTACATTGCCGGTGTGTGGTAAACCGAGAAGAAACATTTTAAAATCACCCCGTGATTTCCGCAGGCACCAGAGTTTTTGTTTTATAGATATAGGTGTAAATAAAGAGTTGTGGATGGGTGGAAAACATTACTGATTATCTCATTAATTTGATTTGTGATTGGTGCCAGTAAATATGGTGGTCACCCGGACTGAAGTCACAGAAAATTGCTCCTCATACAGGTAAATTCCAGGGTAGCTGGAAATGGACTTGAAATAACCGAGCAAATCAGCGGCATGAGGTAAAATTGTAAATCAATGTATTTCGAATATGCTGAATTATTTGATTGGGGTTTAATGCCGTACTTAAGGTTATTTCACTTATACGAGAGCATGACAGCCCAATCAGTGAAGGCAACCACCAAAAACGACGCTGGCAACATAGAAGACGCCACAATACAAATTTACAGGTCGAAAAAAGGACACCACAACAAATCAGTCTTACTGATGCCCGCACCTTAGCTCAGAGAGCACCCACCCAAAAATTCACGGATTTGCTTGAAAGGGAGCAACATACCTTCACAGAGTTAAAATGTGTTAGTTCTATTGGGATTATTATACCTATCCTAAGGTAAAGTTCAGTCATATATGATGGAGTGACGGCCTTATAGATGCAGGAAACCATTGGTACTGGCAACAGACAAAGACATGACCCTAAAGTGCTTTATCATGCCATCATCAGTTTAACTGGCATAATAAAGCCGAAATATATTATCTATACCAACATGACTTCCTTGTTCAGAGTTTTTCCTATTCTATATAAGGTGTCCAGGAAGTAGTAATTTTCATGATATTACCAGAGGGAAAAATTACCTGAACAGGCCACGCTGCTCCATCTCCCAGGGCACATATAGTGTGACCCTCAATCTGTTTACTTAACTCCCATAACATATCAATCTCATCGGTACGGGCTTTACCATCAACTAAAATAGAAAACAACAACGTGGCTAAGTTAACTTTACATTTATGTGATAACATATTCAATTACACTAGCTGTGTGACAGCCTCAAATCACATAATTTGAGAGCAGGTTTAACTTTAAGCTGTGAGGCTTATAAATAAATACCTACAGTTACCTTCCTTGATTTTAGACTTATCTCCCTTAGATATTGCCACTGTATGACAAAAACTTCAATCGATTGGACAGAGTAACAGGACTTCGTCCAGGTAATACCGTTCTTCCCATTGTATCAAGTAACCACCGAAGAGTTTCATATGTAAGCGGATGGTTGATGGGTTTCACTGACAGCTGAATTCTAATTGGTGTAATTAAAATTTCATGCTTTGACTGTAAGTCTTCTTGTATTTTAAGATGATCCACACACATGCATGACATGGCATATTCACTCACCTGTTAAATGAATACAAACCTCCCTTTCACACCCCCATAAAAAAAAACAATAAACAAAAGATTTACCAAATCTGTTCATCATAGTCATCATCCAGCCCGTGCCTTCTCTGCAAGGTGTACACTGTGAATAGAGAAATTAGGACTGTTATGGATATGGCTCTGTGCATCCTTTCATGTTTTGAGGGTAAGATATCTATTTTAAATCTGTTACTACTTTCAGTATCACACATGATGCTTTTCTGAAGAAGTTGATTTAATAACATTCGTATCAATCTCTTAAAATGAAATATTTTCATTTCCACTCTGACAAATGGAGGTTATCAACAAGTATTTAAAGCCACCTTGCTTGTTTAAACACAAACATTTTGTTTCACACATTTTCAAGTTTTCTATTGTTGCTGTTAATATTCAGTAATATTCAATGCTGACCACTCAGCCATCCGGCCTTACTGCTGGTGATTACGTGCCTGACTCTGAGGGTCTTGGGTTTGATTCCCGCGAAGGTCTCAGCCTGCAAAACTTTCTGCACTAAAATCTGTTCAGTATTAGAGAGAAATACTTTGAACGGTCACTTTCTAACGACACATACATATTGCGTTAACATTCAGGTAAATTGTCAGAATATAGGATAAATATTATCAAACAACAATCCATTTATCACCAAATATATAATGATGATTTAATAAATAAAAGACATGCTTATTTTCAATTTTCTCCAGTTTTTAATCTCACCTGTCCGCAACTTTCGTGTTTATAGAAATCAATAAGGCGAGCTATACATTTGACAATATCAGCTGATTTGTCCATGACGATTAGAGCAGCTGTTCCTAAACCGGTCTGAGCCTTGATCAATCCGTCAAAGTCCATGGGCACATCATCACATACACTGCAAATATAACAAGTTGGTTTGATTGGTATTTAACGCCGTACTTAAAGGTATTTTATATATATATGACGACGGATTCTCCACTTCTTATTCTACTCTACTCAATACGGCGGAAAACCGAGAGAAAACCTCGTAAAAACCACCCCGCGATTGCCTAAGTCACCTCGTGTGACTCCCTCATATACCTCAGGTCCACTGAGAGACTTGAACCAGTGCGGTACATCGAAGGAGGATCTGCAGCCAGACGAGCTAACCACTGAGACACGGTGCCGGCCCAATATAACAAGTAAAATATTTCCTTGTTTTTTTGGCAATTGTAAGATTTGTTGTTCGATTTAGGGTTTTTACGTTATTTTCAAGGTTATTTCACTTATATGACAGTGTGCAAGCCCAATCGGTGGTGGAAAGCACCATAAACGATGTTGGCGACAGAACAAAACATGTACATAGCATTACAACAAAACGGCATCCTATGCCACTTAGCTCAGATAGCAATTAGGCACAGGAGGCTCCCACCCAACTAACTGCTGAATGAACTTGAAGCAGGAGATATATTACCACATAGAAAGCAGTAACCTAGGTGATATCAATAATGGGTCAGTCCGTGTCAAATCAACCAGTTTTCTGAAAAATTCCTGCTTGACCCTCTCAGATTTTGATGAAACTCATGAGAGGGTCAAGCAGGGACCACTGGTTGATTTGACATGGAATGACCCTAATGTTTATTTTGGGGAGTTTTTTTTACCTTTTTGGAGTTTAATTTACCTTTTTGGAGTTTATTTTACCTTTTTGGAGTTTATTTTACCTTTTTGGAATAAGAGGTGTAGAAGACCCCCCAGGTATGACAGCTAAGAGATTATCCCAGCCACCGATCACCCCCCCGGCATGACGCTCTATTAGCTCTTTTAATGGTATAGACATCTCCTCCTCTACTGTCACCGGGTTGTTCACGTGACCAGAGATGTTAAATAACTGGGGAGGTAAAAGATTTGTTATTGTGAATCTTCTTTGTCAGACAAAACCCGTAAAAGAATAAAGCTATGCAGGAAATACCATTGTCAGAAAGAAAAGATTCACTGATTAATTTATGTTCAACGCAGTGATAATGGATATTTTACTTGCGGTACAGTAATAGCCTCCAAGCATATCTACGTCATCAGTTGTTGATCATAATGCATTGTAGGTGAAACCAGGGGTCGATTGAGTAAACATGGCGGATTTCAGACTGATGTTACACAACAGGTCGCTGTGGGCATTGTGAGGAACCGGTTATAAACTGGACTTACGTAAACAAAGCATGAAGTTGAGCCCGGATTACATCCATAGTGCATCTGCTGGCGTAGTTATGGATGGACCCTATTACCACACTAACACAACCCAAAAATTTGAAGTGTTTTGCTGACAGAAAATTAACGTTCCTTCAGTGTTAAGTAAAGACTATGCTCAGAACAACATGCTTCTATTTATCCCCACACATAGGGCAAGAACGAACAGAAATATTTAATCTAAAAAAAAGCAATTTTTTTGTTATTAACCAGGAATGAATACAAATAAGATACTGATGCGGGCCTCCACCCTTACTTAATCAGAATGAACTCCAAAAATACAGCCTTGTCGGTGTGGTACATGCACATATGTGACAGCATCCTTAACAACCTTAACGTTATATCAAAGTTGGGAGTCAAGGTGTGTTGGGATCAGATAAGTGGTCAGATATTCCTGACACAAAAAAACCCCAGACTGGCGGAGAGCCAGCTTGGCCACAACATACATATACAGTACGACCCACATCAAAACGGAAGTCTAACGCGTTAAGAGGCCGTGAACTATCCGTTATGTATGCGTTA
>JAVFBZ010041066.1:0-10632 GCA_032466195.1 Katharina tunicata
TAGGGTTAATTGTGGTAGCTTATCAAACCGTCCCTACCTGATATAATATATCAAGGTGCTTCTATCAAATAGCAACGTTTAGAAAGAATATTTTTTGCCAGTTACTTATTCGCATTTATACACTTACTGATTTAACAAGGCGTCTGTCTGTTCACGGGGTCTTAATTGGGTTAGGGTTCATTGTGGTACATGTTGCTTGGCAAACCTACAAACAAGGACGTTGTTGTTATTATGTAATATAATTTGCCAGGTTGTTACTCGCGTGTACGCATTTACAGATTCAACATGCAGAACCACCCGCACAAATGTTAAAGGGTTTACTGTGTTAATAGTAGCATATCAAACTATCCACACGTTATCGGTTATTTTGACACGTTTCGGTCACAATGCACTGCTGAAAGTGAATAGTGTAGGCCTATAGGCCTATTGTCAGCCACTTATTCGCCTGTACCCAGTTACTTATTCTCTGCCAGTTACTGACTGGATGTGAATAAGGCTGGAAACGAATCGGGAACTAGTAAATAGATTTACACACATGTTCACCTGAGTGTGGCCTCCTTGTCTGAGTAGTCTGGAGCGCACACTTCTACGCCTTTGGTTCACAAATACTCGCCGTTGTAAGGCACATGTGCAGAACGTTACGGGGATAATCCCAGGAACATTTTGAATCGTTCAATCAAGTTCTTACGTAACTGTTGGTTGTTCCACGTATGCTTTTCTATTCACATTGTGACTTGTTTTAGAGACATTTTCAAGTTAGAAGTAATAAAATAAGATAATCTATATGTGGATTACAACTTCTTGGTTATATAGGGTTTCGGTGTAGTTACTAACACCGTTAAGCTACGCTTCCATGTGCATGCACGGACACGGATAAAATAGCGCTAACTGTTAATATAGCGAGTGTTTCCATATGTGCGGTTTTGGACGCGGATACGGCGATCTTTAACCGGATCATGTAGCGATTGATACGTTTTCTGTATGCGGAGCCGTATGCCCAAAATACACTTCCAGACTCTGTTTGCGGAAAATCGGATAAATGGAAACACAAAACAAGATTTTCCGCATCAGTACGCTTTTCTGCATCCGCATCTTTACAAATGGAAACGTTAATATTATTCTTGAGAAAGAAGTCAGTAACTTTACCGAAACGTCACAACCCTAATGAACAAGAAGTTGTTATCCATAACATATGTGTTACCTTATTCATTCTGTTTTTGTAACTGCGCCTTAATTGTTTCTACTTTTCTATTCTAACTTTCTTGTCTTTTCAGGTCTTGGGGATAGCCTTAGCCTGTTGCGTGTGCCGTGGGGGTAAAAACAAAGTGTATTCTTAATAAATCTTCAGCCGAAACACCTGTAATTAGCCCAGCATACCTGTGATTTTACATCAAGGCTAACCCAGTCTCTTATTCCGCTCATTCTCTGATTGCCACCTATTAATGTATTCACTCTGGCCATGGTATTATGTGATATATGACGTTAATGGGCTAGAATTGAGCACTGTGTCAAGCCATTGTTTATCTTATGACCCTTGTATTGCAATCTGACCACGCGAGATCTCCTAGGTATGACGAGGATAAGATAGACATCTGATGTCTCGTGGAGACATTTTGAAAACATGTCCGTACGAGGCCTCAGAGATCTATCAAGGGTTCTTCATATATAGGAGATCTCGCGTGATCAGATTGACTTGCATTGTTGACTTAAATGTAATAATTTTGTGTTCGTCTCTGTTGTACATGTACACATCTAAATTTAAAAAAGCCCTGGGCACATCATTCAAGTGAATATAGACGGCAATAAATTAAAAAACAAACAGAGCAATGTATTGGAAGACACTCGGTAGAAAACCCTTGACTTCTTAATATGGTGTTTATCTAATTTAGGAACACTCGTTAACATTTTTTTTACTTTAAATTTCTGAACTTTAATATTTAAAAAATTAATTAAACGCGCAATGTAAATACATTTAATAAAATGTGATGACTGAATGAATAAAAATCTTTCCTTTAAAGAATTGTTTGTGCTTTCCTTAGGTTTACCAACGGGTTTGACACAAGAAGTATAATTTCAAGATTGAAAATCCATTTGTGGGGCATAATTTCCAAAATCGTTTGTCCGCAAAATTGGTTTCCTCTTTTTAATATACATGATAATTGTTTATTAACAATTAAACCGTTGAGCTGCTTAGTTATCTTTTTCTTTTGGAGAAACGACTAATCGAATAGAACGCAATGACCACCGGTTGAAACTGATTAAATAAGCAGGCCAGCGTCAGTTTTATATCTCTACAGGAACTAGATGTTGACAAACTCCAGACATCTTCACCGATTTTAGTCCGTTCTATTTGTTAAACAGGGTAGACAATGAAATTGATCAGCTCAGTCTGATTGACTGGGAAATTACTTTAGGGTATAACTTTACTTAAGGTAATTTCACTTACATGACGACACGCCCAATGAGTGAAGCAAACCGTCCTGGCCAAATTGAATCCGCCATATAACACCTTTTTTTGTTTAATTTTAAATAATTTGGAAGTAAAATTTAGACGATTCATTCGCAAACGCAATTTTTTTCGGAAACATTACTACTACAACAACCAGGATGGCCTGTCATTACATTAGTGCTGGTAATCTTCTCAATCTGGGACAAGGTACGAGCCAAATTTAGTATGGTGAGTCGGTGTAGCGTGTGGTTTGTCGCCCAAAATGCTACAAACAGTGCATGTATTTTGCACGCTATTGCAATAAGGTCGTGGTCACCTTGGTAGTAACTTCTGGTAGCGTTTATCTCTGCCGGGTAAAGCGGGTGTTATAATTAAGTCACCTTTCTTTGATTGACGGTTTTCCCCAACAGGTCGGTAGACTGCATTAGATCCGGCGATGTTGATCGGCAAATCTGTCAGTTTCGATCTGCTGCTTAGATGGCTTCGACTCAAACTTCAACACATACATCTGTTTGCCTCCTGTTTTGGCATTTTCACCAGATGTAGATTTGTAGACCTACAGTTGGAGACATGTACTGCTACCGTTGCTGGCGTTTCTGTCTCTGTTCGCTTCTGAAAGGTCATGATCGGCAAGTCGGTCTATTCTCAGCCTTCTTCGGCTTCCGGCTTTGCGTCAAACGTGAAAGTATCCTCCGCCATTTAGCTGATCAGGTTGCGAGGTCGAGCTAGGATTACCCTCTTCGTAGAACTTCGGGTCGACCTACGACAGCGGCCTGTCTGCCATAACATCGGTTATCCCCTGTAGGCCCTGGACTGCTCAGGGATCCTTGCACTCACCCAGAAGCGCCGTTCTTCGACGGTGCGCATGGTTACAAGATTCGTAAGTGACGGATGACCGGACCATGAAAACCAATCTTCCAGTTGGATCTCTTGACGTCGACCAACGAGCCTTCATCTCAAGTTTTTGCAAATGCATCGAATTGTTCACTGGAGCTCGACTCTCTTGAGCCCCATTGTCCCGTTGACGTCAGATGTCAAACTTCTTCTATACGTACGTTAGTGGCAGACATCGTGGTGGCCGTGGTATCGTCACTAATGGTTCAACAAACTCTACACCAGGTCACTGACGATGTTGATGGAGGGATCAGGTGCCCAACTATAGTCCAGAACAGCGTTCAGGATTTGGCCTCTTCGTCTTCAGTCAGGGTTCGAGGTGGTCGAGGAATTCCTACCTGCCATTTGTTTCTGCTATTTTCCCTCATAGATAAACAGGGAGGGTGACGAGATCTGCATAGCTTCTGGAGCTAACGTTGAGGTTTTTCAACCTCTGTTGGTATTTCGGGTCGTCTCAGTGTATCTCTCCGGACGGAATTAAGTTCTTTTGACGAAGTGGAAACTGCATCCGGGTGTGTTTCGTCGAATATCAATGATTTAGGAGACTCCACTTGATTTGTTCGCAACATTGTTAAACCAAAAAGCGTCCACTTACATGTCAACTTTATCACACCCAACGGCTCTAGTCGTAGACGCTATGGCGCAGGACTGGTAGGATAGTAGAGACTGATAGCGTACACCTTTCCATCCATTTGCAATCATGGCCGCGGTAGGCAAATGATCTCGAATCAGCACTGGTTAGTCTATTTGGCAGTCCGTGTTGGCCATGCAGCACAGCATTGGTCCTTTGAGTTTCTGGACCTACGCGTACATATTCCAAGGTAGCTGCCAGTCTGGGAAAAATAGTTACGTCAGCCCAGAAAAACTGTATTTAACCCGAGTCTGTCTTCAAATCTACAAGTTTCCCTCTAGTGTAGTTTTTTTGTAAATGCCGCAAGAAGGATGGTGCAGTTCACCAGGGTATCTACGACAGCGGTCTATGAGTCAAAATGAGAAGGGTTTTGCTAGAGGTGCACGCAACCAGTGCCTCCGTTCAAACGATAGCAGATTTACTATTATACCTTCCACATGATTAGTACTTCGGGTATACTTAATCGTGAAAGGTTACCGCTGCGATTTCTAGTGTAATCGAACTTTCCACTGGTGTTAATCTGACTGTGGGCTGTAATCTATCAGTTTAGTCAGATCCTTCAAGATTTTAAACGCCCAGAAGAGCATAGGAATTGCCACAATGGAATTTGGCTTTGGTTTCAATCCGTGCGACCGTTAACGCGTTCAATTCAGCAGCAGTGGCTTTCCTACAATTGTGTCTTTCTGTTGGCTTATGCACATGAAGCATGGGTCTCAGAAATCTATGCATTAGACGGAAAGCGATTTGGCATCCTCCAGATTTATCAGTCGTCTGTCGGAGGTGGTGATGGAGTAGATAACTCTGGTAGTGCATTATCTAAGGTCTATGCTCTCGTGCGTTGACAATGTACTGGCTTGTTCATCGGTAAAATACATTTCAAGACATGTTATTGGCTTGCTACAACGACCTTTGCCGTTTACTATCTCTGAGGTCGGCCTTATGTACGAGACATAGTGCCCACCTCTTCGCTTGTTTCATGGAAAATCCACTGTATTCTTTTTGAGTTTGGCTTGAAAGTAAATTCATTGTGGTCACTTGTCCCTCTAGATCTGGTGTTTTCTTTCATCGCGTTTAGTTAGCTAGCTCCGTCCTGCATCCTGTCGTAGTATTCTAGTGGATTAGTAAGCGGAAGAAACTCGACAAATTTACAATTAATTTGAATGTTTTCAAACTAAAAATTAACTTCCACTAATGATTATTATCCTCCTTAATTCAGAGTTATCTAATACACTGCTGGTGTTTCATAAATAAGGCGTGTGCCTGCATGTTTGTGAGGTCTGTAATGACATGTCAACGGTCAGGGTCCAGAGTTTTGTCAACGCGTATACTCTTCAATGATAGTAAAATCAATTGCGTACAGTAAGTGCATTAGTTTGCGAAAGGCAACTTTCAGCTAAGGAAGATACAAATTAATTATAAATTTTTCAACTTCATATCCTGTCCTATAAAAGCATGATATTGGCATGACATAGACACCTAGGAAAATTACCAATCCCAGTAACACATTATATGAATTGAGTCGATCACCTGTATGAAACAAGGCCAACTTTATGTCTTGGAAACATTAAGTGGTACCGGACCCACGTTTGTATAAAACGGTCCACTGGTTCACTTCGGTGACGGACCTTGTATGTAATGACCAGGCATTTTGAATATAGCTATGAACGTCATAGCGAGGCTGCTGAGGCTTGACCTGATTAATCGGCCTATGAAGAAATTTAAACTCTTTCACATGACTTGATTCTCTTGTTGCATTGGTTATTTCGACCTAATGTTATGCTAAATAGTTCTATTTTATTTCTTGCCGTTACCTGCTCTATGTCGATTTTTATTCAGAATGCACTTGATGTCCTATAGGATACGTTTATCTACATGCATCACAAGCATTGCCTGCAGCGGATAATATACCGCTAATGGGCTAAAAAAAATGGCCTGTCATTACACAAAAGCCGATAATCGGATGGGACGGAAGGTACCGGAGATAGGCGATGTGGAAAAAGAATGACAGGACCCACAGGGACGATAGCTTTCATTTACACATTGATTAAAAATCGAGTATAGAAGACTTAAGGAAACTAAATAAATAAAATCGTATTTATTGTTCAAGAGTGGGCTACACAATATCAGATTTCTTAACAGGTCAACCCTCTATTTTACCTTATCTTCTATAAGCACAAGCCCATGAATGTTTACGTAGAGCAATTTTTTTGTTAGTTGTGCAACTTGTGGATATAATTAAAGATAACGTTTTATACATTAAAAACAGTAAAAAAAAACTTTTGATCCAAAGTAAGGATTTATATATACACAAGACTTATAAAAAAGCTTTAGTGGATTTTTTTTCAAGTAATTTAAAAATTATTTCAGACCTAATAATACTGTTTTAAAGGAGATAAAAGAAATAGTAAAATAATTGCATATACGAACATTGCAAGAAGTTTCAAAATCACAATAATAATTATCATCTTTAAATTAAAAATTATTCAAATCTTCACAAATACATGTTGTTAGTTTACGCCTTAAACACAACTTAAAAAATTGCAAGAAGTTTCAAAATCACAATAATAATTATCACACAATAATCAATATCACAGCATACATATGAAAAAATATATATAAAATAAAGTTTAAAATATGTGGCTTTAGAAAATAACCATTGCCCCCAGACAGCTGACTCAATGTGCAGCAGTGGAAAAAATAATACAATAAAACATTACTCATTTTCAAACAAGTCTTTACAAAAAAAAAAAAAAAAAGAACTTTCGACAAAAAAGTATTTTGATTCATATTCAGGAAGATAAAAAATATTAACTTTTTAATGGAACTATTATTTATCATAATCTTTAAAATATTTTTTTTTAAATAAAACTAAGGTAAAAACATTATCTTATTGTTTGATCTACAGAGACACAATCAAATGCTACTTATTTTTAATTATGAAAAAAAAAAAATCAGAAAAAATTTCAGGGACAAACTCTTGTAGTTTTCATGGCTTAAAATCACAGTCAAATTAAAAAAAAATGTTTGCATAACATTAAAAAGACTATAATATTAAAGTTGGTCAAGGTCAAGTTGGTTGAAACTTAAAGTTTTAACAATTATTAAAAGTTAACTTTGAATTTAAACAAACATGCTATGTGACATCTTTAAATTAAAAATTATTCAAATCTTCACAAATACATGTTGTTAGCTTACGCCTTAAACACAACTTAAAAAATTGCAAGAAGTTTCAAAATCACAATAATAATTATCACACAATAATCAATATCACAGCATACATATGAAAAAATATATATAAAATAAAGTTTAAAATATGTGGATTTAAAAAATAACCATTACCCCCAGACAGCTGACTCAATGTGCAGCAGTGGAAAAAATAATACAAACAAGTAGAAGCGACATATTACTTATTTTCAAATAAGTTTTTACCCCCTTACCCCCCAAAAAAAAGAACTTTTGACAAAAAAGTATTTTGATTCATACTTAAGGAAGATAAAAATATTTACATTTAATGGAACTATAATTTAACATAATCTTTAAAAAAAATAAAAGAAAACTAAGGAGGACAGGATCTATTGCTGACAGGGTCAAAACATTATTTTATTGCTTGATCTACAGAGACACAATCAAATGCTATATATTTGTTATTAAATTCCTCTTAACATATGTTATGACGCAAAAATAATTATAAAAAAAAAATCAGAAAAAATATCAAGGACACACTCTTTTAGTTTTCATGGCTTAAAATCACAGTTCAATTATAAAGGGTTTTTTGCATAACATTAAAAAGACTATAATATTAAAGTTGGTCAAGGTCAACAATTATTAAAAGTTAACTTTGAATTTAAACAAACATGGTATGTAACATCTTTAAAATAACACTCCAAAAAATCCAAATCTTCACAAATACATGTTGTTACATGTAGCTTACGTCTTAAACACAAATTAAAAAATAAAGAACATTGTAGTTAACACATTGGTGATTTCAGTCAACCAAAAATATTAAATTATAAAATAATAAAAATAATAAAGAAATAAAGACAAAACAATCGTCTTGTCGTAAAATTTCTGATCTTTAGAAAATTACATAGGAAAACTTTACATTGTATATTTGAACAACTGGAGATTTTCTGCTTTATTCATTAATACTTAACTTATATATTCCCATAAAAAGAGAAAAAAGGGAGACAAAAACAAAAACAAGTGTAATGATATGTGATTCACAACTCAAAATTGAAACAAACAAATTTTTATGTTTTCTTTGGTGTTCTACACCCATTTAAGTATACTTTAAACTTTAAGGTGATTTAAATTATTCCATCTTAATTCAAGTTTTTAATACAGTTACTCAACCGATATATATCATAAAATGTATATATCAAAATATAATACAAACGAATATATTATCTTATTGCTTGATTAAATCTTCATAAATATGTGCCCTAAATATGGGAAAATGTAATTTGGTACAATTTAAACAATTGTAAATTTTGCACTTAACAAATATTTAAAAAACCCAAGAAACAGCTTACTTTGATTTTTTGACTGAATCCAATGAGCTTGACCCAGCAGACTGTAACGATGCTCTACTGCCCAGACTTGAAGATGGCGTGGAGTGCTTTCGACCACGCTGCTGTTTACCCTGTTTCACAGAATAACAAATCATAATTTTATTTAATTTTTTTTGTTGTCTTTACGAAGGTAACCATTGACAGCATTAAAATCATTTTGTTACGTTGTGGATAAGACTTAACAGGTTTTAGTTTATACAATTTGCAGGCTGGGACCCTTACGGGAATCTAACTCTCGATTCCCACAAGTACCTCTTCAAAATTATCTGAAGTAGAATCTGTTCTGTCTGAAGAGATTGTTATCCACAGGGACTTGTAGTTGTTGTTGTATATTAGTTGTTATTGTATACTATAGTAGAAAGGGGTGACAACAACAACTACAACTTTAAACATTAATTGATACAAGTCCTTTTGGGGTTACCCCACCAACAACAGAAATAATAAAGGATGTGCATCATGCACAATTTATGGTCAGATTTGCATAATTTCCCGAACTACATGAATGGTATACGAGAAAGAAGAAGCAAAAGCATAATTATGTTTAAGAACAAAATCAGAAAAAATTGAACTTTTACTTTCAAAAATAAAATATAATTTTTTTTTTACACTAGTTTGCAACATTTTAACATTTTTAGAATAATGCCACTCTATATCTCGATTTAAAGCTTGTTGAAAGCATCTATTACCTATCAATAAATTTAATAACCCCCCAAAAAAACACACTTCACTTGAAACCTATGAAGTCAACACGCTTATCAAAAGAGATGGAGTTTAATAGCGTATTTTTCTGCACTGTTCAGATTTATAAATCATGATTTATAGTGATCAGGAAAAGTTGTCTGCTTTAATATAATGTTTTACACAGTACTTAGGCTTATTTCACTTATATCAAAGGGTCCTCATTTTCATTTGTGGCAGAAGAACAACTTTCTCCAGCAAAGTTAAAACATCCTAAATAAATATGCTACTTTTCAGTTTTCTAGTTGGGAATAAAATAACATTTTTGATTGATTGATTGGTTTTTAACGCCGTGCTCAACGGTATTTCACTTACATGACGGAGGTGTATTCCAAAAGATGACGGCCACTCTAACACAACCAAAAAATGAGAAATCACTGAAGTGTTATCCCTGTTGGAAAGATAATATTCCTCCAGTGCGAAGTATGGCAGCATGAATATAATCTGGAAACATGCTGCCCTTAGCCAGAGGGCTGCATGTTTGCTAGAGACTAGGTAATTTTGTTTACAAACAGACAGATAAGCTGCCACTAAGACATACTAACACATACCTGCACAGCCAGCAATTTCTGCAGTTCTTTTGAGCCTCCCTCCACAGCATCAGTGACAGTTTTATCCATGCCTGGAATCTTCACTTCACCAAACACCTTAAAAAAGCAACGTTAAAAGGAATTTCAATAGCAGGATAATCAAAGTTTGTTTGTTTGATTTGATTTGATTTGATTTGATTTATTTTATTTATTCAATACAAGACCATCAGACCATAGAGATGAACCCATAACAGGTCAGGAAAAACACTATATACAAAGGAATATATACAATGAACATCTCTGGACTTAACAAAATTTAAAACTATAATAACGACAATAATACTAATAATGTTTAAAACAATTTCAAACAAGAAACACGTATAATTAAGACATTAAAAATTCTGAAGCCTTCCTCTTAAAACTAGTCTTTGGTATAAAAATGTCAACATCAGCCTGGTTAGATAATTCATTAAAAAAGTTCATACATGTAGCTCTAGGGCGATAAAAATTCTTTCGTAAATTGATTCGGCTTCTTGGAGCTAAGAACAGAGGTCTGTTTCTAAGAGCACGTTGATTTATGTAAAAGTTGATCTGTGCTAAAATATAACTAGACTGGTACTATTGGGGTTTTACTATAAACTCAAGGTTAATTCACTTAAAAGAGGCCATGCCAGCCCAATCGGTTAAAAAAACCACCTTAAACGGTGCTGGCAACATGCAAGACAAGACAAAACATTTACATAAACAGGAGCCTCCTGCCGAACCAGCAACATGACGTGAGGGGCATATAACCCCCTCCACCGCTGGGCTCATATGATC
>JAVFBZ010041077.1:0-28330 GCA_032466195.1 Katharina tunicata
TCGTTTTGTTTGTGACAAGCGTTATAATTATTGGCTTCAGATGTAGAGATTTCAACAGAAAGGGAAGCGTACATGTAAATAACTACATGTTGAAGTGTTTTGTGGTCAAGGAATTTTTCACGAAAAAGCTTTTTAAAGCACGGTTTGATAAAGGCATTGTAGTACAATTTAATTGGGAATTCGATTCTTTTGCGTTGTGAAAGGTTGTAGCTGTGTTCGGACCCCGTCACAAGACTGCGTCAAAAGATAAGATCAGTCAATATGTCTTGAAAGACTGTTAAGGTCTATTAGTTTAGCGATTATGGCTTGACAATTAATCTTGTGTAATAACATGTACGTTCATTTTTGTCACGCACATGAATTGAAATCAGGAAAGCAAAGTGACTTGTTTGATGAGGTTGTGTTTTGTGCCTACTACCAACATTACGTTAGAATAGATACAATTTTATATAATAATGTTGTTTTAAACAGTATTTAGCAACCAAACTTCGGCTGAAATAACGTAAATTTCACCCAATTATATTCGGTGGCAATCGACAGGTAAGTCTGCTGTTGTTGTTGTAGTTCTGTTCCCACACAAATAAAACCGAAAAACTAACAATAGTTGGGAGAGGGGGTGAATTCATTTCCAAAGTGTCCATATACGTAGTCCCAGAGATTTGATGAATGACAGAAACATCAGTTTTGTGAGCAATAACACATTTACACACCTCTAGTCTTAAAAGTAAATAACCATTCTAAAGCCGACAGAGAGAATGTTTTGACTCTCTGTCGTCAAAATGTCGAATCATCAAAATCTAGTGTTGATGAAGTTTCGCTCATAGATAATCGGCTTATAATACGGAGAAATCCAGTGGAGACATGAATGGCTCGGTAATGGAAAGCTGATTACACAGACAGTCAAAAGAAAACTCGCTGATGAAATGACAGAGCTGTTCCCCACATGTTTGTGGCGCCTCTTCGACAAGTCGAGCATGATCTAGCACATACCTGGAAACTTATGGTAAAGAGCATTTTCATTACACAATTATCGTCATCACGATGTTCATGTCTGAGAATGAATGGTAATAGAGAAGTTCTTTTAATAGAAATAGTACACGCTGCCGCTGCCATTTTATCATCGATTGTCTTTTCAGCAAAAGGAATATTAATATAGATCTGATAAGTATCTAATGCATTTGCTTATTTATCTTTTGCTATTAATAAGATAATTAACATATTTTATCAGTGTACATACATCTTAGATATGTATAGTTCATCATCATGTATACATAACTTAGATAGAGAGATATAGTTCATGGTAGAGAGCATGAGCAAAACAGGAAGAAACGAGTCATGTGTTTATTCTTTCGCAATTAGACATGGCTAAGTATGTATTAAGTAAAGCTGGGGCTTTTTGTTTAATAAAAATAAACATGCGAACTGAATAATATGACGCGGCCGTCATTAGCTACATGCAACTGTCAAAAAAAGATATTTCCTTCCTCTGCAGACAATGTCCTTTAACTACACATCATCATGCATTAAGCCCTGATCGTTACTGTTGCTAAATTGTGGAGACTGAAGGAAAGCTGTAGACGTTATTTTTTAAATGGAACCTCACTATTGCCGGATCTGGAAGCCTCTGGCGACAGGAAGTAATTAGAAACCATCTCCCCTATCAAAAACAAAAACGAAATTGGAGGTCTTAACAACATCAGATTAACAGCAGTATCTATGCGACAGCCGAGCCTACAAATAAGGAAATCTGTCTGACAAATGGGACGAATTTATATTTAAGATATAACAAAGTATTGTAAATATAATCTTATCAGTGATGCATCTATGGTAAAGTTATGTTAGGTAAATGACTTGTAAAATGTAATTTAGGTTGTCGCGTGTAAATAGAGCATCGAATTTTAACTGTTATGGATCAGTCAACCTGTATGCTCAAGTATACACTCTCTGAGATTTATGTAGGTAATATAGCAGATGTAAAACTCCGACAGGTTCACTCTATAACTTACTTAAACTGTAGATTAAAGTTCTGAATCCAATTGGTTTGAAGATATCCCGTCTAATTAGTCTGCTCTGTGACAACTTCACAAGGCCTATTTTAAGATAAACAGAAATGAAATTCTGCGAAACTTATCCAATTATGTGCTTAGCCGATAATGACAAAGTATATGTTTAATTGATGATTGCATAATAAAACCGAAATATATTATCTATACCAGCAAGACTTCCTTGTTCGGAGTTTCTCTTATTCCATGTTACTCTAAACTGATCTGTGGATCTGGCTTATCAAGTTGATCTAATAGAAAACTCACGCCACAGCGTAGCTGAAATACCGCTGAATGTGGCGTAAAACATCAATCAATCTAATAGAAAACAACGAGGGTTTTAGTTTCCTGGATGGAAGCAGAAAAATATTGTTAGGGATGCCATATATGATTTAAGTTAAAGGCAATCGAAACGTAAGGTATATATTAAGTTGTCGCATTCAATGTTACAAAGTTGTAAATTTCATAAGGCGAACCAGCCGAAATACCGTGAATTTATATGCAGAAGTTAACAGCTCCATAAAGCTTAATTTATGTAATGCTATTGTAAAGGTAATTCTTAAAATACTCCTGTCCAAGTTTTTGCAAAATGTACATGAGTTCTGTAAATGATGATCTTTTGAAAAATAATTCCAATTAACGTTTTGAAGACGTTTTTGATTGTTCAGAGACAGACAATTATAAGTCAGTGTCTGATGTGGGCTATTCTAAAGAACTGTTGACGTAAAAACGACATACTAACAAATGTCTCATTTGCCTAGAGTAGCGGATTCATTTTTTTTACATATAACGTTACTTTGGAGAAGAAAATGAAGAAAACGAAGCCTTAACGGATTGCCCAAAAGAACGAATCAAAAAACTATTCATTTAGTGGATCCGTTTCCAACTTGAGCCTGGCAAGTGTTCCAAACCAGACCGTTTGTAGTTAAATGCAATTTCCCAATTGTCTAGATTTATTTACCAAAGCATGCGCGAAACTCTTTTGCTTTATGAATTATTCATGGGCATGAATTACTGACGATTGTTCGCAACCTTTTACTGCCAATCCAGAACAAATAGACGTCACAATCCACAATTGATCAAAACATTCACATCACTGTCACGCCTAGGGATTAACAATGGGTAAGCTGTATAAACAGTGTAACATCAACGGGTGTAAATCCGTGTAATTCCTGACATCGGAATAAACTGTTTAACATAAACTGTTTATTAAGTTGATATAACAATTGTATCCTGCATAATTGTGATATGGTCACCGCATGGTTAACGATATTTTATCAATAAAATGTATACTGTATTTAGTTCTTCTTCTTAATTGTATTGAACAAATGATACATATCATATCGTAGACGTGTAATTTATTTGTATATTTTTACCAAGCGTAATCAGTATTGCCAAATGGTGAAAAATTACCCCATTTGTCAATAAATTGGTTAAATTCGGGAATGTTGTTGGAGATTGTTTTCTGAGGTCTGTAATATTTGAAGATAAAGTTCAGAAAAACAAATGAAAAGCCAGACCTTTTAAAGCTTAAATTTTGCATTATAAATATATTCTTGGCTAATTATGTTTGTTGAAAAGATGTTGACTTGATGTACTTTCTGACGACTTAACTTCATGCAGTTTTTATTATGATGTTCTATATTCTAACTCGGATCTCCGGCTAGCAGGGACAGAGCTCTAACAAACTGAGCTGAAGAGGCTCACAGTAGAACGAACGAATATTTATCCAGGTAAAGGCTGCGAAGCTTTTTCTACGGTACGCACTAACACAGGGACACTTAAATAGTGTCTTTTGTTTATCTAGATATTAATTACCTCTAATGCAATTAGAGATATCTCGAACTCTCGGGAATTAGAATTACAAGTATATCTAATTCAATAAGATATATCTCTACTTCAATTAGAGTTAAGTCTAATTGATTGAATTAGAGATATCTCTATTTCCCGCGAAATAGAAATACGTGTATCTGAACGTGAATAGAAATATCTCGAATTAAATTAGAGATATCTCTAATTCAATTAGAGATATCTCTAATTAATTTGAGATATCTGTAATTAATAAGAGATATCTTAAATTAATTAGAGATATCTCTAATTATTTTAGCTTGATGATTTTACTTAATTTAGGTACAGAACAGCTAAATGTATAAGAAAACAAATGTAGACCATATATATAGATAAATACGGTTTACTAGTAAACGGTAAGGAAACATTGTCGTTATTGTCGAATTATGGACCATAACAAGCTGCTACTTAAACTGCTATTACATTTTTGTAGGATTACTCGTTTTCCACTAAACGCCACTTCAATGGAACTACTGTAATTAACATATATGGTGGACTTTTCATGCTACATTTGTTGTAGTGATCATTTCCCTGAAGTAAATACATATTAAAATGTTGTGAATCAGGTATATAACTATATTCTGTACTTCAGAAACGTAGCAAATGGTAAGTTTTTAGCAATTTGGGATATTTTTATTTGCAAGAAATACATATGCAATAGCATTTTTGTTAACAACTTGCTTGGGTCTGTAATTGGGCCATGACTTTGTTTTTTGTTAAATTTCCCTTTAATATTTGCTTTGATGAGAAAGTCTTATCATCTCTCGAGTTTTGTATGTTGCTGACCCAAGTTTGAAAACATTGGTCCTGAAACACCGGCTTTACCTGACGGGAAACTAATTTGGATTTAATATATTCCTTGTGTTAACACGAATAGTTTGGTGCTTTACCAATGGAAAATCTCCCCCAAAAGTTTACCAATCGCTAAGTTGCATTAAAATTAAGAGAATGCCATCCTAGTTATCCACACATGTAATGGGAAGTGGATTTACGAACTTTTAAAGTATATGTAAACAGATTCGTATCTAGATTCAGATGGTCCATTAAAGTCGGGAAATTTATATTGGGTGCATTTGTAAATTACATGTAGGCTTTAATTAGAACCAACACGATGGCCAAACTCAAGTATTTAATACGAGCGATCGAAACAATAGATAACATCGAATTAATCTCTTTATTCAGCTGTTTTGCCCTTTAAACTGATGGGTTAGTGTGATTCTGTTCTTTAGCAGTTAGATTTTAATATCCATGTAGAAACTTTGATTTTAAATGAGCAAATCACGAATTGGGGCCGCTAAACAGTTTGTTTCTGGAAGAAGAAACTTATGGCCCTATCCAGTTCAGGTAAAACATTAAAACCCCAAGCGGCTACAAACTCCTGAGAATATTATAATGTAGTCTAAAGTCACTTGTTGAACTGAGGAGGACAAACAGTAGTCTGGTTAACTGATAAAGGTTATGGGAATCGTGTGTGCTTTCCCCGGTTACTTGTAAGGTCCAAGCTGATTTCCTAGTATTACGTGGCTGCTAAAAGTTTGATTGCATTTGCAAAAGTAGCTCTGCTGGTTGCTCCATATGAAATATTGTGTGAATACCAGACAACTTTAGTTGTTAACTTCTCTTGAAGTTAATAATTTGTTCCGCTTGTTTACCGTTGTCCTGAGGAATAAATTTTGACTGAATCCAAGTAGTTTGAAAAGCGAAAATAAGAGGTTGCCAGTTATTGTTCCCAAGGAGTAGATAGTACTTTGTATACGCATACATGTATCTTGTATTATTATATGAGTAACGTCCATAGTTCCATAATTTTGATGTTGTGCTAGATTCGTTGTATACATTTTGTCCCTGACTAATATCACTACCTATGTATCTTTTTTGCGAAGGTACATGTAATATCGAACGAATATCTATAATGCAAAAGAGGTTTTTCTTTTAGATATTTTAGGCCGATCTTTGACGATGTATGGTCACTCACATGTACTTACACATTTAAGTATGAAATGATCACAGTGAAGGATTTGTGTAAGGAATAGGAATCCTTGTTGAAACCTTTAGTTTGGTCTTAGGTTGAATTCTCAATATCCTTCCAGAAGTCGACAAGTACCCACATGGCACTGTACAAAGGTTTTACTTTCAAAACTCACCATCATTCTGTTTAAGACAAACAATCTCTGTGTTACTTTTGTAATTAGACCTTGTCAGTAAAGATTTGTTAGTATTACTGTCCCATGTAGTTGCAGATGTTTATTTGTTTGTTTGATTGGGGTTTTACGCCGTACTCAGGATTATTTCACGTATATGACGGCGTGCCAGTCCAATGGATGAAGGAAACCAATGAAACGATGCTGCCAACATGCAAGACAGGACAAAACATTTCCACCTTGCCCCTGCGCTCAGAGAACACCAAGACACAGGAGGTTCCAATAGGCTGAAGAGCTTAAATCAAAACACATCTAACAAATAATCTTCCAGCTTTAACAAAAATACAAGAATGTTCGATTCTGGATATCGAACAGTGTTACTGATTTCTGTAATAGGATTCCCTGTGCAGACAGCATGTCAAGGAGAGAGAGACGAAAGCTGTTTAAATGGGCTAAGTCAGGGGTGAAGTGGATCCCAGGCATAAGAGTCATTGTTTGAATAAAACTGTTCGAAGGAATTTCGATGGGGATATAGTATTAATCTGGATAAATTATGATTATCAACTAAATTTAAATGTTGAAAGAAGACTCTATTTGAATATCAATATACACTTTTGTGAACTCCAAGAATGCTCTGACCTAGACACAAACAAAACCCAATTAAATTCACATAGACTTTTGGAGGCACGTTCACTGTCTATTAGAATATTACACTAAATGTCTCTGCCGTCTATAGGGCTCCTTAACTTATATACAAACAAGCCAAATGGAATTCAATTTGACACCATTGGCTACTATCATGGTCTTCGTAGGGTGGAAAATTGTGTAATGAATACAATTAAATGTACTTTTAAAATGTAGAATACAATAATTTTAATTATTTTTTATATACATTTACGAATATTTATACTGAAGTATTTATTCTTCCTACTTTTATCTTTTACAGAAGAAAAAAAGTACTGTATGGATGTTATTATGAAATGTGTACAATAAAAGCAGTACAACGTAATGTACACTCATGTTAAACAATAAAGATGTTTAACAATTATCATGGTTAAAAAGACAAGAAATAGATTCAAATCAATGTATTCGGTTATTAATGTTAAACATCTATTTATTTTCTTACATACTAATAAAATAAATAGATGTTTAAATGATATTTATGATATCGGAAACATATCATTTTCTGTTTAAATTTCAAACGGGATTTAAGTTTATGCCAGTACAGTGATCGGGGTGACGAGAGGAACACGAGAAAAACATTGGTATTGTTTACACTCAACGGGTAGTTGATTATAGTAAGTTGAATTACAGTTATGTGTAAAATGTGTATGTAATGAGTTTATAACACGGAGGTAATAGCTCGGCTTGATATCACATAAAAAATTCTTAAAACATTACGTAACTATCCGGGAGAGGCATATTGATCTCTTTGTCGAATTGACCCATTCTTTTTCACTTTCGTTACCCATCAATTTTGCTTTTATGTTTTCACACGAGGATTTACGCTATTTTGTGTGACAGTTTATTTGGACGGTTCAAGCTTGCATCCCACTGTTACTGGGCTGACATCAAATGTAAATCATACTGGAGGTACTGCCATTCTTGCAGAACTAGCTCGACATTTGTAAGTCTCATACATCTTAGCTTAAGCAATCCACCAAATAATCCGACTGCAATATGTTAAAGTAATTATTGTTAGCATTAAATATAATTAGTTAAGTGGCACAAATGCACGTCAAACATCGCACAGTTGTATAGAAACTGGAAACATAATCAGCCGATCGGAATATTTCACTGAAACGACTTTCAATAAGCTACGCTCTAGCTGCATTAGATAGATAAGTAGAGAGAGGAACATGATAGTAAAAGCAGAGGCTATAGATTGACGAGTCTGGTCACTTCGACAAATCCCAGACTAGCATCCTATGCCGCCATGTTGTTTACATGGACCGTGGCGCCCCTTGTGCATAGGTAGTCGATGCCGAGCTTTCAAAATGTGGTTAAGGGAGATAACCGATGTGGGTCATGATTACTTCTGGATATAACGCTCTGTCGGACAACAAATCAGCACCAACTACTAGGGGGCGTTACTGTTTATTTTCCACATGGCGCTGGCGAAGTGACCAGTTTCGTCAATCTATATAGTCTCTAGTAAAAGGGTCAAATGATCTATTACTTGCTGTCGGTTGTTTTGTATTGACATATATCCAAATCGGATCTGCTGATACAGTGTTTGCTGCTAAGCTTCATAAAGTGCGAAATTGATCAAAAAGAACCAAAAGCAACTATTTACATGTTGTGAACTTTTAAGGGGTTAGTGATCTTAAACGGGCTTCTCTCTGAACACCCCCGGGGAACTTACACATATACCCCTTTGTCCAGGTTCGACCCAGAGTTACTCTGGGGTTTTGAATCAAATAAAAATTCAGGAGATGTGAAGACAACACAGCATCAGCGGTTCAGGAAGTTTATAATTAGCCTGATATCAAATACAACTGGTAACAGATTTAAACACAGTCACTCTGTGTTCAAATGCAATGAGTACCAGTTGCCGAAATAGTTACAACTGTCAAAAGAAAAGGGGCGGCAAAGCCAATTCTCTACCTAAACATGTACCGTATACAAACAAGAATCAATTCTTATCAAAACTGACCTTCATTAACAGGTTGGTAATTGCATTATTGTGACTGGTCACTTGATTTAGTCCAATACTAAACACTCAGAGTTTACTTTAAGGAAACAAACACTTCATAAGCATGACAAACAGATTAGCGACCAATCTTCTACTCATGCACGTAGATTACAATATAAGTTCATTAAATATAATTTCCAATATTTTATTTGACTACCAAAATTAACACATGTTTCACAATGTGAAGGAATATTCCTCGAATAAGACACCAACGGAGTATTCAAAGCTCGTTAGGTGCGTTTAAATTTTACGGTAAAGAATATTTCATTTTTAAAGGAATAAAACCCACCTCCTGCAAAAAATCAGAAACTCCTAAATTTCCTGAAAAGTTATGCAATATGCATGCCGCTGGTTCATTCCACTGGTAGTTTTTTTTTCAAAGAATATTTTTATTTGATATAATGGAGTTTTTACTGTATATTTAGAGTCATTATTACAATAAATGACCTGCCATGAGGAATTAAGCCTAAAAAGAGACGTAGAAATATGGTGTTAGTTGCCATAAGACACTGGCTAAGGGCAGTATGTGTCAAGCTTGCATTCATGCTGTCATATTAGCAACGTAGGAAAGGAGCTTATTCTTACAGTGAATTCACATTGGTTGCATGTATAATGGTCACCGCCCTCAGATACATGAACTCTACAGATTGCTGAATGTAAAGTTGAAATTCTCGTGCCTTTCTCCTTTATATCTGTCAAGGTCAAATGGCTGGTGTCAGCAGACGAATCGAAATCTGCTGTTGAATGGAAGTGTGGTTGTCGGCACCTCTTAGGCTACATATATAAAGAGTATCGTCGATTAAAACTTTACCTGACAATGACTGGCATTTAAAATAAACGAGTGGATTATATTGTGAGTTTATATCGTCAGAAATCATGAGTTGAACTATGATTTATGGCTGACAAAATATCTAGTCACATGAGTGGCCATGGTAACGGTTTGGTTCTCGAAAGCTGGCCAAACACGAGACCAACGTACGCAAGGTGCAAGAGCTGATCCTAGGAGCTAGGTGGCGCCTTCTTTTCAAGTCGAGCGTGAATAGGCATAGACTGTGGTATTTTAGCTTCTAAAATCAAAGTAACATCACTCATACAGACAGATTGAGAATGGTTGTCGTTGTGAGAATTAAGGCATCTTAAGTGAACAGTAAAGAACTACTTTTACTCATGTGTGTTGAATAATATAAACCGTGGTGTTTGATAATAAAGATAATCATTATTTGTTAAATAGGATATACAAAAATCACAAGAAAAATATTCAACTATTATTTCTTTGGTCGGAACAGTGCTGAAACATTCCTTGACTGTAATCCATTTGAAGGCACCTTCTAAATCATTTATAGTTTATGGTAATTCCTTAAACATTTTAAAAAATTTCTAAAGGAAACATCAAGTTCTTGTCCTCTATACTTCCGGGCAAGGAAACAATTTTGCTTTTGAGGGAAACAAATAAGTTATTCTTGAACGAAATGATACTGAGATTACCCATATGAGTAAACCCCGCACATGTGAGCAAGTGATTGGACGTTTTATTGTCTGGTGTGCTTCTCTTACAAGTGTTTGCAATATAAACATCTTTCTGTTTTGCGAATAAAGTAAGCACCACATTCAGGGCAGCAACAGTCATGTGATACAAAAGTTCTAAGCTTTAACGGAAAACATTATCTCTAATTAACAATGTTTCCTGTCTGTTTGTTGTTGTACAGAAGGATGAATTCAACCTTTCCGGCTACCAGTCTTTTTATTTCATTTAGGCATCTTTTAACATTTTGTTTACCTGACTTTCCTTGATATTGTAGTTTCACGTAATTTTCTGTTTCAGTTTCATCAGTCAACATGTACTGTCATAGTTTGGCGGAGGAGTTTTGGAGTTTATGACAAACGTTTTGAACAAGAGTTTGTCAGCATGATGTTTTGTATTTTATGTAAACCATGTGCCCTGGCGGCGTGACCATGTTCAGGTTTCCTTGCTTTTTACTAATTTTCTGTTGTTTTGCTCTTGGAAACAAGGTATACATGTCGAGAGGCAATCTGGGTCAACGAGGGACCACTTTTTAGTAATTTGAATATCTGCTATTCATTGTACACCTCCTTCTGTATTAATACAAATACCGCAAATACAAACACCGTAAAACAATTACAAAGTAAAGGCAGTAATAAGCACAAACATATAAATAGGATCTTAGATTTTTAATGGCGAAAATACAGATAGACACAAGCAGCTAAATTTACCAGAAATCGGGCAAAGATCAACCGCATAACACATTCACATCCTGTACTTAATACATATAAAATCCATCACCATCCAGTGATAAGGCGGGATGTGGGAAATTAAATTGTTCAACATAAAATTGCTCTCTAAATTCAACTGACATGCGTTCAGAGAAACCAGGCTTACATTGCCCACAAGAGTAAAATGAACGGAATAGAACGGATTCTAGGTCTATGCTGAGTGAAATCGCCTCAAACCACGGCAATGTCAATAATGCCTTTCTTCAGATCAAATAAACATACAAGATCGTGTGCACACAAATAACGAGCTTGATTAGTTGGTTGGTTTGTTTTAATTTATTGGAGCCTCCTTTAAATCATGTGCCTGAATACTAAACATACAGTAATACAATGTACATGTATGCATTACTGCATAAATACAGATTTGTATGTGTAGTTAAAACCCAAAGTAAAACCTAAGTTAAAGAAGTATTCACATGGGAAATACACATGTCTATAATCACATATATACAGTACACATTGATGGTGTCACACATTACAATGATCACACAAACAGCCCATGTTCAATCTAAGGATCATGTAAACACCACAATGATATTACACCACAATATCAGAACATGACCTTCCATAAGTATACCAATTTACACAAGTCTTAGCAGTATTGTTCAGTGTAATCAGTAGCAAAACTGAACAAAAATTCCCGAACAAGGCCAATACTGTCTGAATACCGGCTTTTATGATGGGCCTATTATGCATGCCGGAGTTCAGTGAATTCAGCTGAATCAAATTTAATTGTGATCAATTCAAACCTAATTTTAGCATACATGTAGGATTCTAAAACTAGTCTATGGACAAATATTTGTCTCCATAGATCACTTTCTGGTATCAAATTAATTATAGTTTTAAATTGTATAATTTAGAAGATATCACTTTAAAACATTTTTTTAAGAAAAGTATCGAGTAAATTTAATTACATAACTTTACTTTATGTCAGATTAAAAGAAAGTCAATTGAACCGTATGTTATGCTTATTATAACATAGAAAGGAAATGCCTCATATGACCTAACTTCCTAGGCTGTGAAGAAGATTTTATTCCTTTCCTAAAACTTTAAAACAGTATTTAACCCTTGATTTGGGGTGTATAAATGAATTATTTGATATCTTAATAAATATACCCACAGCACACAAAACATGGCCCTACAGTGCTTCACATTCTTTATAAAGTATTTTCTTCACAAAAAATATTTTTAATATTATTTCCTGACGCAAAACGTTTCTGTTACCCACAATACTGTTTCTTTTAATTTTAGACATTTTTGAAAGAGATATCAAATACTTAAACGTAAATTGGCTTTAGTTTGGTCCTGATGAATAAGCCTAAGAGCCATGAAAATAGTATTTATTTTAACCGTATATATCCAAGGTATCTTTTCAGTATATAACACTGATTTGGGATAAGACCCTAAGTATCCATGCATTATATGAATTTGTATAAAATAAATAAATTAAATATGAAATATATAACTTACAATAAAATTATGCAGCAGGACTGCAGTCGATTTTCCTTTGGGCATTTTATCCCACAACGTACCATACCGGGAGACCATTGCTATGGGTGAATGCATACCATATATCGAGCCATAATTGTTGAATAAGCCACAGGCTTAATAGCGGAATGCCGATATTGGAACATAAGCGTAAATATGAGCAATTGGCTCTTTTTTGTGCGACGCCGCAAATGAGCCAGTATAAATACCCTGCTTTAAAACAATACTGCGTAGATTACGCCATGCAGTCAATTAAACAATATATTTTGTAAATTGCTGGGTCCATCACAGTTAAACAGTATTAGTCCAATATGGTTACCTATCCCCCTCTTGAATTAAGGGCCAGAGCTGGGTTACAATTTTAAGATAGTAGCTGGAATTGGCCTAATACGGACAAGTTTGTTGCGCACTGTCGATCGCCGATTATGTTAGTTGGAAGGTATCCCAAATACCCATTTAAATTATACACTGATATACCGACGCCAAATCAAATGCAAATGGTGCCATGAAAATATTTTCCATTTAAAGTGTTTTTTTAATTCAAGTCTAAGGTGATGAAACAAAGCATACAACAGGAAACACTTATCGGATGTGGGACTGTGCTGTTAGCCCAGTAAAATAATTTGCGTGTTAACATTTAGAAGATCAAAACCTATAAGTACAAAAAAGACGTAATATTATTTCCATTGACGGTAGTAAATCGATGGTATTTCGTGCTTGGAAGTCGTCTGTTGTTTTACAATCTAGTCCAAACAAAATAGAAGCCTCGTTCTGGCTAAATATGAAATAGCAGTACTAAGTAGATGTATGTCAATTAACTGCGACCAGACCCGGAACAAATAATAGCACTTCAATTGGTGCTAACTTCTTTGTACACTGCCTTCATTTGATAGAGCCATATTTTACTATCTTACCACTTGACAGTAGGATCTAAGGCTAATGCATATTGACATAACAATAGAAGAACAACACATTACAAGCTGGCGGCACAAATAACCAACGCCGATAAAGTGTCACATCTCAAACTGAGAGGTTTCTTGGCGCCTTTTCTACAAATAGAGCGTGAGCTGGCATTTACCGTGGTATTTCAAGCACTTAATCATGGTAGGGACTCTCACTTCATAGGTCAATAGACAAATTACAAATGGGCAGTGTGTTGATATCAGAACCATATCTATTCCACAGAAAAAACATTTGTATGTTGACTAACATACACATAAACTTTATCATTTGAATCATACATAGTTTCTTCAAAAAGACTGTTCAAACAAGTACATGTATTTGCCATTTTTCGTCACCAGGTATTCGGGATCTGCAATAAGCTTGTTAATAGCTTTTGTATTTCTGGTTATTTAGCATGTATTGATCTCTCTCAATGTTTAATATTAATCATCAATACAATAATTTCCAGGGAAATCGCTTTTGATAACCGAAACTATGTATAGCTCGATAGGGTGATATATAGTTTGGTTATATATCAACTGGTGGACACATGTTCGTTCTTGTGAAGCCAACGTACTATTTGCAGACGAAGGCTAGGAGCTACTGTGGTCTTTGTGCTTATCAAAACGATTACATGCATGTGAAGACTTTCGACAAGGGCTTTGATTAAGTAAACGGATACTCAATAGTAACGGATGGGGATATGCTGCCGTGGTCGTTAGGACACCGGAAGACATATTTCGTTTTCAAGACAAAAAGAAAAATCAGAGCTCATTTTAGTACCTAAGAACATTCGTACCCATGGCGGCAGTTTAAAATTGAATTTTATGAAATTAATTCTATTTTTTTAAATTTGCAGACTTCAACATTCTCATATAAATCCACACATTATTGTCACTGAATGAACAAAAATAAGTCCTCAATTTGAGGGAAACAGGTAATACATAATCAAAGACATGTGAACAGCACAGATTGGGACTGGTCTTTCAATTTTTGTTTCCAAGTCACAATTGGTGGTCGATGAATAACATTCAGATTAAAGACAACATATAATCCCTACAGTAAGCTAACCTTTCTGTCTTTTGGTTAAGGGCAGCATTTTAATGTCCATGTCGTGCTCTGGAGTTAAACACTGGAAGAATATTATACTTTTCAATTAGAGTTAACAAATAAAGCGAGTTAACCTATTTTGGTTGCCTCAGCGTCGCTGTTTACTGTTGGAATACACCGCCGCCATATAAACGAAATACCATTATTAAGCACAACACATCAATCAATCAATCAATCTTTACATTTTCTGGACAGGCAAACATGTTATAAAAAACTGTCCTCTACTAAAAGAATAAATCGATGTAAACGGAAGCGTTAAGCTCAATTCCTTTCCTAAAATGTTTATTCTACAGTATTCGTATAAGAATCTAAAATCTTTTGGAAATGGGATAAAAAGATTGATTGATTAATTGATTGGTGTTTTACACCACATTCAGCGGTATTTCATCTACACTGTGGCGTGATGGATAAAAAGAGAGAATAAAAATCTTTGCTCTTATCGCTGATGTAAAAATATAGCCAATGCAGTCGTCTTTAACAATAATAACTGTTTACGGTGATCGGAGAATGCAAATTGTTTTATACATGTTCTAGTTTATATAACGGTGGTTGGGTGGAAGCCTCTCATGCCCCGGTTCTCTCTGAACAAAGGGGTACAGGTTGACTATTTGTTGTTGTGTCCTGTTTTTTGTTGTGTCGTGTTATGTAAACGTTTTGTCCTGTCTTGTATGTTGCCAGCACCGTTTACGGTGGTTTCTGTCACCGACTGGGCTGGCATGCCGTAATATAACTGAAATATAACTAAGTTCGGCATAAAACCCCAACCAAACAAACAAACAATCTATCTTATATAACCGATTTTAGCCTATAAAAAGACAAAAGAAACATGTTTGCCTCAAAGTTACGGGAAAATATGGTACGTTTTTTTTATTGTTTTTTTTATTTGATGTTTTCAGTGAGATGAGTTTACCTGTTCTTATTTGCAATTAAGCAGAAATAGTAATCGAAGAGTCACACTCAGCTTTACTTTGACAGGATCATAAAACAATGGTTGGCAGTTTCACGGACAAGGTCAATATCTGACATTTAACCTTCCCTGTGAGTTGCTGGTTATCAAATGATTTGTTGGTTTGATTGGGGTTTTACGCCATACACAATCTCAATTATATGACGGCGTGTCAATTATATGACGGCGTGAAAGAAACGACCGTTATCTTAAACACATTTACAATATTTAAATCTGAAACATTTTTACATTTTTTAATGCCTATTTAAAATGTTTATTACTTATGTCTGTCCTATTCGGTTCACTTTATTTTTACTTTATTATTAATTTGACATTGGAAGAGATCAATCGTAATATCTCAAATAATAAAAGGTAAAATGTTCACGCCACAGCGTAGCTCAAATATCTCTGAATGTGACGTTAAACACTAATCAATAAATGAAATAATCTTTGATATTGCTCTATACTGAACAAAATCCTGTAATATGTATTTATGTTTTCTGTCTGTTTTTGTTAAATAGTTCGTGTGAATAACAACAAGAAATTATCATCTGACGAGAATGTCGACAGGGTTAAATCTATATTTGATGGACAATCTGATGTCGTCTATTCAATAAAACATGGCCTTTGAACAGTTAACACGAGCAGCGAATTACTGTTATGTTGTCGTATATCTCCGGTGCATGTTCATGTATGAATATTTAAAGGTGCTTCATAGTTTTTAACATTATCTCAGTGGTTGGTAGGATTGTCTTGAAATGACTGAGTGAGACATTGTATTTAAACATAGTATCTAATTTAGTTTTGGCCTTTTTACAAAGCTCTTCGGATAAACTTTGGAACTGTGCTTGCAGGGAAATGAATTGTCTGTTACCGATGAAACAAACACCATTAACGCACAATAGATATGGTGAAGCTAGATACCCCAGTGTGAATACTAAAACTGGAGTTATTCCATACATGGTTTCCCTGTTATGTTTTTAGAAAATAGACCAACTAAAATCTCATCCTCCATCAGTGCGCTTCTTAGAGCAAAGACCATCAGCAAGCCGAATTGTTGTGGTGTCCTGTGTTTCGTCTAGTAAATGTACCTTGCCATCTACGTTGCCATTGTTGTTTAGTGTTGTTTCCTTCAGCGATTGGCATGACACGCTGTCATGTGAGTGAAATAATCTTAAATACGGCGTTAAACCTCAATCAAACAGACAAACATACCTGACTACGCTTAAAATGTCTAGTCTCCAGATATCGATCTTGTACTCAAGGTACAAGAGATAGGGTCTTATGTTATTCATTGCTTGCAGATGATGCTGCCTGGCACTTTTTTCATTACATTATCCCTCATCTCATTGATTATTTTTAGTTTGTTTCTCGTCGATTGTATGATGGATGAGGACAATGTATATTACCTCAATATTGAATTATGCGGCTTCTAGTTGATTGAAGCATATTTGGTAACGCTAGCATGGGTCGAAGCAAGGACCTATGAACTTATTTATATGTAAAACAATTTTGACGTTGACCTTGCCAATGTTACTGTCTTGTCGACATGAGATTAGCATGACATTCTGGCGCCGAGTTTGTTCAAACTATATTAAGTATCTTCTAAAAACAATCAAAAACATAAAAGCGATTGAACATAGCAGGTCTATCGATAAATATAGCTGGTCTACGGGGCAACTATTTATCAAAAGGAATCATGCTGTTCTCGTATTGTTGAGAAATGTGGGTTATATATATTACTTAAACTTCATTAACGAATGTTTTCAGTGTGTTATACACTGAAACGATAAGAAACAGCTCTGAATCAAACCGTCTTTCTGATTATAAATAACGTTATGTGAAATTTGACAAGATTGGTCTATAGACCGACAACATAAAACGATGCTAACTAAAATAATAATAGATTAAAAAGTGTATTTGTATTGACTTAAAACGCAGTAAATTTGTTTACGAAAGTATAACAACTACGTGCTCTGGTCTGTTGTTCTTGTACTTAACCAAGCCTTGTTGCCTACACATTGACAGATGGCAAATCGATGTTATTTCGTACTGGGAATCTCTCTGACCTTTCCACAAACAAGACCCATTAAAACCACACACCTTCGCCATGTGCGTGCATAAAACACCCCCAAAGATTGATCTTGCCCCAAAGGCAAACGAAGAAAACACTGTTTTCACGGAGAGCTGGAGGAAATAGCTCATGTGAAAGAATTCTAATTTATATAAACGTTAAAAAAACGACGTCTCCAGGGTTACTTCTTGAAACAAAATCGGAAAACAACTATCGTAATAAGGAATACAGGAACATGATAACTTGTTCTTCAAAATCAAGCTTTTGACTTTTACAGGAGACACTTTCAAAGCATTTTAATACACCTACAAATTCTATATATAAAGACGTGAAAATCAGTAAGGATGTGTTGATTTTAATTGCTTATTTTGTTTAAAATTTAGATGGTCCTTAAAATCATAATCTCACAGATTTACCATGATCAACGTTCTATGTCTCTTTCGTCGGTCGTCTGTTTTTCCTAAATTCAAATGTATTCGTCTTCGCATTCATACCTGAAATAGCCATTCCCTCGGACTTATATAAAGATTTATCTACTGGTTCTTAACAAACCTTAAACAACATAACATATCAATACAAAACCGTCATAGAATCCTAATTGATACTGAGAATTAATAACCCAATTGTAAGATAAGAAACGGCGCGCTAACAGTTTGACCCAAAAACATTTAATCTGAATTATTAAATTCTGAATTTGTTTTTGATAATCAATGAAATTCAGCAATTTATGTTTTTAAGTGTTTGTATTGACTTGCTAGAAAAATTGCTAGAACGTCTGACTGATCTTAAGATTTTCAAAACGTTAGTTGTCAGTGATTAGATATTGTTGTTAATTATTGATTGATGTTTAACGCCGCATTCAGCGGTTTTTCAGCTACGCTGTGGCGTGAACATTCAAATTATATTATTTAACATTTTACAACTTTTCATAGCAGATCACGCAAGACAATTTACATTAAAAAGGGAAATAAAGTCAACTGAATAGGACATACATAAGTGATAAAAAAAATGTAAATAGGTGTTGTTAAAACATTTAGAAATGCTTCAAACCTAAAAAAATCTAACAAATGTTCAACTGTTAAGAATTGGAAATATAATCTATAAACTAGATATGTTGGTTTCGCGTCTCTTACTGTATCGGCTATGCCGTTGCAGAACTGTAACCAGGACTAACATCAAGCGATAAGCATTGAAATACAACGCTGTTAAGCGGGCTTGTGGATCGAATCTTAAATTCAGTATTATTGGTTTTAAAAGCGAGGAATTGTGCTTTCATTGAGACATTTTTAAAGTTTATCACTTAAAGTAGGAGAGTGTAAAAGTTATTGGTTTTAAAAACAAGGAATTGTGCTTACATTTAATCATTTTTAACATTTTATCATTTAAAGTAGGAGGGTGCAAAAGTTATTGGTTTTAAAAACAAGGAATTGTGCTTACATTTAATCATTTTTAACATTTTATCATTTAAAGTAGGAGGGTGCAAAAGTTATTGGTTTTAAAAACAAGGAACTGTGCTTACATTTAATCATTTTTAACATTTTATCATTTAAAGTAGGAGGGTGCAAAAGTACAATTTCGAATCAAACTACATTTCCGATATAGTGATAACAATCTTCAGTATAAGTATATCATGATCTTCAAATGATGCATATACAAGAAAAGCAATTACAAAACAGTAACGATTGATTGATTTATTGATTTGTGTTTAACGCCACATTCAGCGGGTTTTCAGCTACTCTGTGGCGTGAACTTTCAAATTACATTATTTAACATTTTAACACTTCATACCAGATAACCCAAGGCACATCAAAAGGATAAATAACGTGACCTGAATAGGACATACATAAGTGATATCTTACTTGTAAAGACTGAAAACCCACCAGTAAGAAAGATCAACTTCCACAATCTGATCGAATTCATTTTAAAGGAGAAATAAAGTGAACCGAATAGGAGAGACATAAGTGATACAAATTTAAATAGGTGTTGTTGAAACATGTACATGTAGAAACGTTTCAGAAGTAAACAATCTGACAAATGATGTGTTAAGAATTGGGAATATATTTAATAACAATTGCAGTGTGTATGAATATTCAATCACCATTTTGACTTCATTAAAGATTATATATTGTGATACAAGCCGATCCTCTGAAGGTACTTGATGACAACATCGCAAGCAATGTTAAACAGTAACAGTGTGTATTTATTCTGTAAAATTATTAAAGTTGTAAATTGTGTTCCAGTTCGATTTAATAACGTCATTTTGATAAAATTCTTCTGCCTTTTACCATAGTAAATGGAAATGACATGGAATGAATTAGTAGTAAAGGCAAGTTTGAAAACAGTTCCCAAATAGTTGTAAACCATTTGAATCTGAAACGAATTTGTACGCTGCAAAAGAAAACAAAAAAAGTTATTTGGAAAGAAAAAGTATCCCACTAAACATTACAAATAAGGTAGTTTGTGGATAACCCAGAGAGATCCATTTGCTTGTTACCGCTGAGACGAAGCCATTAAACCTCAATAGATATGGACATGGTTCCCTGTATTGAAAGTGATAAATTAATGTCGTTATGGACTGTGGAATCTCCCTGGTGTTTTGAGCAACAAGACCAATTCAAATCACATCCCCTGACTTCATGTAAAATGTCAAGTCTCCAGGGATAGATTTATGATTATGGTGTGCGAAAAAGGTCGTATTGTTTGTAAAATCAACTAGATAAGTCCAATAGATAGTAACGTATGCCTGGCAATTTAATGCAACTTGCACTTCACAGAAGCAGTTGACACATAAGTTAACTTGTTTGTTACTTTAAAACTCAAGCTCAAAACGTTTATGTAAAAGTATGTGTACATAATCACTAACTAACGACTTGGCATTTTCGTGGAAGCCAGGAAGGGTGTGTCGGTTTTCATTAGTAACGTTGTTAAGAGTTTATACGTTTTTTAGTATTTAAATGCTATCGATTCATCATGTTTAAGGCTTTATTCTTCTAGCACGCCCTCCTCTAAATGTCAAGGTACACATCTCATAAAAGACAAAACCTGCTTGAAACGATTGCCTCTCTCGCAAGTCACCAATTATTTTTTGGAATAGTCAACCTTAACGAGAACTATGTCTAATTTTTTTAACAACTGTGCACAATTTGGCCAGTATAAGTGACGCCATGTGATGCAAAAGACTTCACGTGATTCATTCCAGTTCCGGGTACATGAAACTTTTTTGTAGTTACAACATCAGACGGGAAGCTAACGAGATTGTTCGGCCTGGTCCTGTAACTGCACCAAAGCAATCGAAAATACCGCCGAGAAAGACCAATATTCCTAACCTACTGAATTTAAAGGATGTACCCGGAAGTCACGTATCACCAAACGACACTTACATGTTATATTGCATAAGAGCCAGTGGGTTACTGCAAAGTTCTCGAAGACAAATCAATTTGAATACCTCAATCCAAATTGAAAAACTTGAGACCGGTCAAACAACTTTCTAGTCAAACAGGTTAAATTCTGGTCGGTAATTGTTTCGAAACTTTTTTAGGTGTGTGTGTCACTGAAACCCTCGGACACTATTAAATAAACTCAAAGTGTTACATTCATGTGCTTAAATCCTTATATTGAACTGAAAGTTATATTAAAGAAGTTTGTGTTACTAAATCAAAGGGGGCCCGCGCCGTGGCTCAGTGGTTAGCGCGTCTGACTGCAGATCCGCCTTCGATGTACCGCAAGGGTTCAAGTGTCCCAGTGGGCCTGAGGTATATGAGGGAGTCACACGAGGTGACTAGATTAAGAAGTGGAGAATCCGTTGTCATATAAATGAAATACCTTTGAGTACGACGTTAAACACCAATCAAACAAACAAACTAAATCGAAATATTTCAAAACAATAAGTTTAGGGTCAGAGAAACTACTAGAAAAAATGAAAGTAAACAAACAGTCCTTGACCTGTGAAAAGTGTGTCACTCAAGCTTCTAGCAAATTCAGTATGATTGCAACCATTGCAACAATAACACAGTTTATGATTATTTCATAAGCATGTACTATGACAAATGTAAGAAGGAAAAGCCTATTTTATGTCGACTTTTTGCATGCGAACGAAAACGAAATTGACTGTTTTTAGCTTTATGTTACAAAGGATGTATTCGTCTTCCCTGATCTGTCACCGATATATAATTCTGATACTGTCTTCTGGAATTCAGAAGAGGTTATTGCAAGTCTTCATCAAATCAGACAGCGAATCGTAAAAAGTAAACGAAAGTGTAGATAATGTTACGTTTATTCGTTGGACAGGTAATAGTGGATATTTGACTTACAACTGGATGAAAAGATTGATCCACATTCCCTGAGTAGTGTAAACTCACTGTACACACTTGAGACCTCTTGTAGCTCCGTATTGAACAATGCAGGGTAAACAGTCGCAATCTCCCACAACTAATGTACCGAAAAGAGTCCAGCACTTTATGGCTTTGTCGACATGAACCATATCTTCTGAGCTATTGTCATGCGATCAGAAAAAGTACAGAATGAACTCTTAGCTGGTCGAGATGATTCCAAGATTGTGGAGTCATTTGAACAGAAGCGTTAATTTATTAAAAATGAATCTCATAATCATTACTGGACGTGAAAGCCTATCATAGCCGAAAGTAATTTAAAAACTCAACTCCGAATAGGATGTTTCATTGGTCTCACAAAGTCTACATGCACTCGTATCTATGTAGATATTCCAGCGTGAAATAAACATAATAGTTATTCTGAGAAACTTAATGGATTGAAATATTACTTGATTGGGGTTTTACGCAGTACTTAAAGCTATCTCATTACGATGTGACAGTCTAAAGAATGAAATAAACCACCCTAACAACATAAGACAACACGAGAAATTTGGAGGGGGGAAATAGGACAGTATATTAAAGCGGCTTCCTGATGGCCCTGAGCTCAGGGAGCACTGGGATACTAGATAACTTACACCCAACCATCCGCCGAATCGAAGTAACAGGAAATACAGTATTGTCATTTACTGTTGGCTCTAGAAGTAGTAGAACAATATCACGTCGGAGTATAGGGTTATTCAAAACGAGTAAGTCAGGGAATGTATAAGGTTTCACATTTCAGTTAAATGAATCAGAACATTGCCTTCATCAAACTGTATGGTGGTCTGAGATGTTTTAATGTAATATAGTGGCAGCAAAATCTACATTATTTTTTTATTTATTTTGGTTTAAAAGCTTGGTTTAAAAGCTAGTAGTACTTTTGGTCAGTCGCCCATTAAACAACACGATGCCTTGCGTTAGCCTTCTCTTTGCAATGCTCGATTATTTGTTAAGAGTACTTAAAATCTCGTCTAGCTAGGATTTACGTTCAGATAATTCCTTTACGAATTGATAATTTTTGTCATTGGATCACACTAATTGCTGAATAATATTCTTGCGCTTGTCTCGTTTAAGGGAAATAACATTTTCAAAACAAAATTAAACCGGCGTATGATAAAAAAAATTGCACTTCATCTCCTTTACAAGAATTGATTTAAGACATAAATTGAGGAAAAGTAAGAACATAGTCAATTGTACTACACTCATTTGCATAATAAAACGTATATTTGCTTGAAACCTCTCCAGGATATCTTCCAATAAGAATTACTTGTTGTTTTACATAACAGTTAACCACCGTAAGCAATTGTTGTTTATTTTGTAACTTGGCTGCACCATCCTCTATAGCTTCATATAATCATCATAACCTGATATGGAACCACTGTTACTTCTTCCGAGTATTTTATCCTAATTTCACAGTTCTCGGTTGGACCAATGAGGTCGGTGACACATTATAAAGTATAGACATAATTCGTCTACTTAAACCAACTTTAAATTCTTACCATCGGCAGCATCATTGTATAAAGTTAATTAAGTTTCCTTATGCTGTCCCCGTTGTTATATACGCATGTACAGTCAAATTTTGCTTTATTAACTTTTTTTTCAGCAGTTTGTATATATTCAAAACTCGAGGGCGTACACGAAACATTACCAAATTACAACGTTTTAACGACGTTTGTCGATGTTTCTTGTTGTTCTACATATTTCGTGTCTGGAGTTTTGTAAAATAATAAAGAACAAGAAAACATTCGGCGCACATGGAATAGAACCCCAAGTCTATGTCCATTGTGAAAAACAAAATTGTAATTTTTATTTACTGAATAACACTAATATGACGACTTTGCATTGTACCTTGTCGGTCGTCGTATAATTGATTATGATCATCACATTATAATCGTAGTATTTGTTTTCTTTGCTTGTTCGTGTCTGATGCCACTTTTTCGCTAACATGGCATTATGTTTAAACTTATCTATATTTTCAGGTCCAATATCAAAGCTTAACATCTTGTGTAAATAATTTTATATATCAACCTCTGTAACTTAGTGGGTTAGACCGGTGGCCGCCTTTACGTTGGTGAAAATTCGTGGTCGTTCTTCCGTGGGCCTCTGCAGCTCAGTCGGTACGAGGGCTGTCCCTGCTAGACAGAGACCCGAGTTCGAACCCCGTTCGAGGCAAGCAAATTTTCTTTCTCTACATTTATAAATATATATATGCCAGAACCATATTTTCGGAATTGCCCAAATAATAAAAACATTTGTGACTAATATTTAAGTAACAAATACGCTAATTCAGTATCCCTGTGCTAACCGTTGAAAAAGATTTGCAGCCTTAGAGCGGTGGCCCTGCTAGCAAGCGACCCAAAACCGAATCCAGGTGGAGGCAAGCTAAAAATGTCTTTCTCGACATTTATATAATATATATTTCGCGAATTGCATACTCATCGAATGTAGCCAGCAATTAGTTTAAGAAGTTTTTAAGATCCGCCAAATTGATTGCTATAGTCACTAACACCAGGTGATCCTGTGAAACATTTTACCTTGTTTACTTCCTGTTTTCTCCACAAATACACACGAAATGAAATCGAAAGTTTATTAACCAAGTGCCTTCTGATTGTTTGTGATGTCTTAGGAATATGTGTTCGTTTAATCGACGAGCGGTTCCAAGTACGCATGCCGTTAAATCACCAGCATATTTACACTGCTCAAGTTATTGATGAGATCAATGCATGTGTCGTTTATCTTGCAGTGCCCATCAATTAAGCTCATGAAGTAAATGTGGATTATATTACAATGAGAAAATGTATATCGTATATATTTTAGCGTTACTTGTATCCATTGAATTTACAATCATTGGTATATAAAATCCCCCACGGCAGTTTCACTTATTAAAACTATTGTGGCTATTTCGTGAGACAACCGAATTTTCAAACCACCTTCTAGTTAAATCTCTTTTCCATCCAAAGCACCCTGTGTAGGTTGTGATAATAAGGACGCCATACTTTTTTGTTGTGTTTTAGGATGGCCATTTCCGGGAAACATAAGGTTTAATGTATGACATGCCATAGTATTATGGTTGACTGATATATAATTTGTTATAAATGTAGAGAAAGGCAATTGTGCTTGCCTCCATCGGGATTCGAACCCGGCACTCTAACTAGCAGGGCCAGAACTCCCACAGACTGAGCATTTTGGGCAATGTCTGATGCCAATGTTACACCTACGATAATAAATAACACCCTGGCCAATTTTCATATATATCTGTCTGATTAGTTCTAAAACAAAGGCAAAGCAGTTGTTAAAGATCATCGGGGAAGTTTATCACATGAGATAGTATATCACATGAGATACAATGTAATAAGAAATTGCGTGTCAGGATTTGATGACTGTACTGAATCGGCCGGGATATCTGTAATCTTTATATCTAAAATGGGCTTTTGATCGATCTCTCAATATCGTCTCAGACGTAGACAAATCATGTGAATATAAAAGCCTTTATCAGTCACAAATCATCTTTTTCGATGGCTATAATTTGGGAGTAAATACATGTCCATCCTTTCTTAAAAAGACTACTGTGACGGGGATAAACAGCATGTAAAAAAATTGTATATTTTCAATCTGTCGGTAAACTAAAGCAGTCATTTTGAAGTCCACATGACTTCTTAAAAAGGGTGCTGAACCGAATTCAAACAACAGAATGCATAGTAACTGAACATTAATATAACAACGTAGGAGAACGTTTTAAAAATTGCCTCTTGTTTTGTTTACTTCACACTAACTAATTTAAACAAAACTTGTGAACACCGATTAAGGAAATGTTGCAGTGTGCGGGTTACAAACACATAAACTGTTCTTTACAGTTTTTGGACCATTCCAGTTGAAGAGTCTTTGGTTTTTGGTTTGTCTTTTTGGGGGTGTTTTGGCCTTTCAAGCAGACGTGTTTATTCCTGTCTTTATTTTAGTTTTATGAATACTGAAAGGTCTGTTATAGTGTATATGGAACTAAGAAGCTGTAAAAAAAATCCGCGTAATTTGTCTGCTCCATCGTCAGTCCACTGAATCCTGGTTAATGTATGGAGTTTAATTTCCGATTATCTCGATGAAAAGCTTCGAGATGAAAAGCTAATTCCTGTACCATGAATTTCATACTAGGGTTCACAATAAGTGTATCAAGTGCAAAGACTTGTGGTAAATCCGGCACATCTTCTAGTTATGTTTTTTTTTACAGTTTCAGGAAACGTTATAGGACTTCTCACTTTACCAGGTGTTGCCTCGACTCCATTCCCAACCGGTTGTACATAAAACATGATTATTGCTGGACACGTAGTGGTGTTTAAGAGGGGTGTTCCACCAAGCTCAAGCAATGCAAACTTTTGACGATGGCCAATTTATCCTCTCTTTAACCGTTAGCATGACTATTTATGTTTTGGATTGACTGATTGATTGGTATTTAAAGCCGCGCTCAATGTTTTTTCACTTATATGACGCTCTGTTTTCCAACAATAGACAGCGATTCTGAACAGAACCATTTAAGTGTTTCATCTGTTGGAAAGATAATGTTCCTTCAGTGCTAAGTATGACAGCATGAATATAATCTGGAATCATACTGCCCTTAGCCAGAGGGCTTTTTGTTTTGGAAGTTTTTATAGTTTTGAAACATTAAATTAATGAACATTAATCACCGAACCAACCGGAATACTCAGTTAAAATTACCATTGATTTTCCATTGGGTGGTAGCGCTTATATTTTAATATACAGCTGTATGCTGCTCATTTCGTGTATTTATTTTGGCATTTCATTTGTGTCTTCGTACTCAGCAAACTCAAACCCCCGATTCCTATAACCGTAGGAAACTTCCCTTACATACCTGAGTTCGATAAGAGTCTATGACTGATGCCTGGAAATTGTCTCACCAGACCGGTGTTCAACCGACTGGGCCGCGGCGCGGCATTGATGGACGTTTAACAACAGAACTTGTACTGTAGTTCATTTGAGACAGCCTTTCCCAATCTTGTTAATGTAATCGTGTACTGCTGTGAGCAAACGATGTCACAAAAAGTACATTACAAAAGTACTTTCGCATTTTAATCCTGATTAGAAGATTGGATGGCATGAACTTTAAAAGACATGAGAGGTATATTATTGTTGACAACTGCGTAATAAAGCTCTCCAGGACATTATCGTTCCTTGATAATTTCATTTCAAGTTGACTCAAGAACTGTCGACTTGCAGTGTTTCTGTAATAGGCATCATTGATCCACTCTCATATAAAATGCTTAGATTGGACGAAAAACATGTTATCCATGCCAAAACTATTACCGAACATTCTCAATATTATATTACTTCCATAAACCGGAATAGCCTTGGTCTTGTGTCCAAGTCTTTTTAAAAGCCATTCACCGCTAATCCAGACAACAGTGACCGGTATTGTGTCGTAACAGGTTCTGAAATATTATATTGGTAAATGTGTACTTCTTTCCGTGTGTTCCACACATAAATCATGAAGACTATTCAATCATCTATAACGTAACAGTTGTCAAGCTCAATTTCGGTCCGACTCATCACTCATGAAAAAAGCATGTGTATGGAATCGTAAAAACATGTCCTTTGAGGTGCTCTCCTCGTCATACAATTTAATAGCCTATTTTTCGATTTTCACAACCAAAAACTCCTTGAGATTGTATCCGCATTGTATCTAACCAGACTATAGGCTTCTCGTAAAGCGACTTCGGGTCCCACCTATGTTTTTCTGTTCTAATTGACTAAAGAATTTATCATCTCATTAACAGCCCTTTTAGTAACGTAATTATTACCATACATTTACGCACAGAACTATATAAAAGTATATATTTCGGTGAACGTTCGTTCATTCGCCCTTTCAAAAACGTGAAATCTTACGTAAGTACTAAAACTGTGTAGGTTGTCAGACATCCAGATTTTTGACTGATACAAAAATAGACATAATTCTGGTCAACTTAACAAACAATTTTATTAACACTGACATTGCAGCTCCAACCTGGAGCCTGCAACAGAGTACGGATAGCTGCTACACTTTACATTTATATATACCCACAAGGCAATATACATGTACATGCAGTGTTGGTACCAGCTTGGGTGTGAGTAAAATTCACCTGTAAAAGCATGCTTATTTAAAGCTACAATGTACGTTAGAACTGTTTTTTGAAGTCAACCACATTAATCAAAGTACCTGAGTTTGTTTAACTGTCGTCAACTAACGTCATAGTCGTCCTTTTTGTTGGATATTTAATAATTGAACAATGAAGCTTATGCCGATAAGAAAACAAAAATTGCGCCATTTGTTTTACCTATGTTGCTTTCGTGTATTATATAAAGAGATTATAATGACAGTGCGGGATACGCGACTATGTAT
>JAVFBZ010041089.1:0-10631 GCA_032466195.1 Katharina tunicata
CAAATGCAACAGAAAACAAACAATTCAGTATAGTAACTTTTCTTGGACTATCAAAGGCTTTTAACACTGTTGATCACGATTTACTTCTTCTTAAGATTTGCCATTATGGATTCAATGCCCATTCTCATAGATGGTTATCCAGCCACCTTACAGATCGTTCACAAAATGTTTCCATTAACGGTGTGTTCTCAGACACATCTTCTATCAAATGTGGTGTTCCACAAGGTTCCATATTACTCTTCCAAATCTTCATAAACGATATATTAAATTCCTTTGAACTAATACAATTCACTTTATTGGCTGACAACACAAGTGTAGTCTTCTCGTCAACTAATGTCAATTATACCATTGAAATTATGACACGTGAACTGCTAAATGTTGAAGATTGTCTAGCAACAAATAAACTCTCACTTAATATTAAAAAAACCCCACATATATGATAATCAAACCATTTTGCAAATATCTACCGTTTAATTTACAACAACCTCCACTTAGTAAAACAAACCTTCAAAAAGTTAATCAATACACCTTTTTAGGAATCGTCTTCAACCATAAATTGTCATGGACATCTCATATTCACCACATACCAAGCAAGATATCCCGAAATATAGGTATTATTTCTCATCTTCGGAAAAGTCTGAACCTTAAAGCACTCTTTATTCTGTATAATTCACTAATCTTACCTTACCTTGCGTATGCCAACCCTCTATGGGGTAATACATATCCATCCCATCTTGATTCCTTAGTTAAACTTCAAAAATAGCCCTGCGCACCATCACTTCTTCCCATAGATTATAACATACAGCCCCCTTATTTAAAAAACTAAATATCCCACAATTAAATCAATACTCTTCTCCGATTCTTTGTCAAAAATTCATATATCTCCCACATAGTCTTCCTCAGCTCATATCTGTTTATTTTAGAAAACAATCTGATGTCCACAACTACCCCTATAGATATAATCTTTATAATTTATATATTCCGTATTCCAACACAAATAAAACGCGCTATACACTCTCCTCGTCGGGTCCTCGTGAATGGAATCAACTTCCAACATAGTTAAAACAAATTTATTAATGTTCGCTATTTAAATCTTAATTAAAACCCTATCTGATTAACGACAAAACATTACCTACTCCAGACTGCTGACTTTTTTTTCTTTCCATTGTATAAATACGTCCTTCGTTTCTACATATAAACGAATGCATCTGGTTACATTGAGAGCTATGCATATATACTGTAGTTTTCATTTATTTTTATTTTTATTTTTTTGTTGTTGTTGCTTAAACTACCAATATTCCTTTAATCACCGGCCTTAAAGTTAAACTTATATATCAATGTCTTCTAATTGGGATAGAACAAGTCCCTTATTGAGACTTTATTCCCGCCATGTCATTCTTTTATATTTATTTATGGAATTCATTTGTTCATATGGTGAATAAAAACCAAAACCAAAAGTATATAGAGGAAGTATTCCGGTGGCTGCGTAGATGGCGGGGTGTTTTTTTTACAAAGTTTCTTCTCGGTTTTCAACCATACACCGGCAACTCAAATTCGTCATATAGATGAAGTACTCTTGAATACGACGTGTAACACCAATCAACAAACAAACAATTTTGTTTTATCCACTTGAACAAGAAATGTAATGAGTGCATTGAAATATGTTTTTGCACGTCACGGTATCCCAGAAAACTTAACTGCCGTCCGACAAGGATCCTCAATGCTGTAGTGCAAAATTAACTCATTTTGCAAAGGAATCCGACCAAAGTTTTATTATCTTGTCCATCAAATCCCTTATCTGGTGGCTTATCCACTGATCAACTTTTACTATGAAATCGCGTTAGAACAACCGTACCAACATTTCCCACAAACCTTGTTCCAAAGTAGCCCGATATCCAGTAATATCAAGAAGAGGAAACTGAAAGAAGGCACAAAGAAAACCGGACAGTCGATAATCACCAACGCGCTTACAACCTATCCATATTATTACCTAATACTGAAGAAGAGCAAAACCAACCAACAATGCAAGATCTTACGTCATGCAAACACCGGAGTCTACCACTGTGCGTAACCATTGACATTCAAAACAATTACAAACTCCTTTACGGAAGGACACATCATTTTCAAGATAAGATCGTTCTTCAAGTAACAGTTATTAGTTAACTATTCTAGAGAAGGTCTCACACACGTCCCTGAAGCACATGTTTATATTTACATGTGATGTAAGACATTCATACATATCGGCTGAAAGTGCCGTTGTTGTACATCAGATTATGTATATATAAGTATGAAGCCCAAGAATTTTACATTAAGTGCGGCACAAACCTTCAATGTTTGAGCCGAACTCGGTTAGCACGCCATTCTCGAAATATGCTGTCTTTATTGATTTAGGCTAAATTTTTATACCAATAATTCAAGTTATAATCAACATATCCAAAACGGAATTAAAGACTGTTTTGAAATCAAAATAGGCTATCATTCAACAAAACGGCTTGCTACACGGGCCCCACCCAGTCAGTTAGACCCTTTTAGCCCATAAATTTAAATTTCCGGGAAATACTGCCACGGTGTATGCTTATTTATTTCGATGAAACCATGCACATGAAGAATTATGCCACATTGTCTGAATGTTCAAAATATATGCTACTTATTAGCTGAAATTAAACCTTTAAAAAGTATACCTTTTGTGTAAATATCCATACCTGTGGACATCATAAAGAGTCCTAAAAATACTGTTGGTTTGAGCTTAATAGTTATAACCAACCAGACCTAGGTTGACTTATTGCTTAGAAATTTAATATTAAGTTAAACTAGTTTTGGCAGTTTGAGGCGTGTAAACTCAGTCTACTGTTAAACACATGAGAAACTCGTGCCATATATGTACTCTGTGAAAGCGTTAGTCTCTTTGTATATAAACAAGGAAGTAGACAACATACAAGTTATGGTAGTCTTAACATGCACTCAAAATGGGGCATCCTTACTACAGATATATAACCTACGTGTAAGTGAACACTTCAACAAAACATATTAAGAATTCTTCAAAACTATTCAGCATTCGAGAAGGATATACTTGTAATGTAAGTATCCAATAATATTTGACATTGACTTAATTGTTTTTGTAACGATTATAATGGCTGATATGAATGGAAGCTCATTGCTCTGCGTTCGATTTGTCAAATCCGATAATTCAAGATTTCAGGTTAATACCTAACTGTTCGAGGTCACCAAGTTGAGATTTTTATTATAAATGGAATCTCGAGTTTTTCACGTCGACAACTAGGTCTTTCCCGAGCTTTCGTGGCTATATAACAACGTTGGAGAAATGACATTTACTAAATAGAGCGTGCTGTTGACACTGAATAGACACACAGGTTGTCTTCTTATACTCCCTTATCAGGGAAAGCAGAGCAGATCAAGGCTAGTTAATGCACAACTGTAATCTTGATAGATTTTGCTTTAATTTTGTGAACAGGAAATATGTGAACAATACATAAGACAATTAAGCTATAGTTCGAAAAATTCTTGAGAAATGGTGACCAATCACATTTTTTGACAAATCTTCAGAGAAGGATAACAAATTCCATTTATTTCAACTAATTCATTGCAACTTATATTTTTACCACACACACATCTGACAAAGACATCCTAAAAACAACTGGCTGAATACATACAATTTTACATAATGTAAATGTAAGGTAGATCATTAAAGCTACTACATATTGTATTGGTTTGATTTTAGAGAGAGATAGTGAGAAGGAAAATCGCAGTATATACATTTGATCTGTGCAGAGAGAACTCCAAGATCGTCTTTTTTTACATCTAGTGGCCATGTCGTCATCTAGTACTCTGTCAGAAACCGGATTGCTTCTCTTCCCATGTAAGCATTTTTAACCAAATTGTTTTCTGCTTGATAAGATATAGATTTTATATCCTGATAAGTTAAACACCACTGAGCTGAAATAAGAGTCATAATTCGAGGGAATCATGAAGCTGGCATCAGTTTAATTACTTATTTACGTCAGTTAGCTTCATTAAACATAAAAAATATAGGTTTATGCAAAAATGAGATTAAAGGATTTGAATTGTCATTTAAAGAGATAATTGCCTTTTCCATCTAGGAGACCAAGCATTGACTAAAATCGAACATAAATCCTTGATAAATGTAGGCTTCACAAGTTCCCAGGTTATCTAAAAGTAGTCGTAATGTCCAAAGTTACTGATATAATGAAATCGTGACACATAATGGAACATATCAAAAGGACGATACAAAAATGTCACAGTGTTGTTTCAGTGTTATTGTGGGTGTTTCTGTCTGAACATCATGTGAGTGGTGTGACTAAAGTAGAAGGGTTTGATGGAGGGCTTGTTATCTTACCTTGTACCCTCACACCTAATGGAGATCTAATCTGGAAACGAGGGTCAATCCTGATCCTGATTTACACGGCCAGTGGTAAATTGTTAATTTCTGATGGTCTGTATAAGGGAAACGTCAGTCTGGTGAACAGTGCTGACCTCATGATCAGTCCATTAAGGAGAGACAGAGATGGGGGTACTGGAGCTGGTGATAAAATCTTTGAGTGTTGGTACACTGGAGGAGGGGAACAACGAATACAACTCATATTGTTAGGTAACATCATTGTTTGTTAAGGTTCGCGGTGCTAAAGAACTTTATAGTTTAGTCATTTGAGTGTATTTTTTTTTAAAATCATTTAGTTCTCAAACACGAATTATCAGAATTGATATCTGGTTAATACAGACATTTTGAGACACCTTCACTAATATAAATGAAGTTCCGGAATCACACCACAATGAGACAACATATAGTAGTGGGTCTCCTAATGAATTTAGCCTATCCGCCACAGTAGTAGGATCCGTCTAAGATATACGTCTACAAAATATCGAATATGAACGTTTACTGTTACTATTTAATACGACATGCCAGAATGAGGTGATATAGTTTAATCTAAAATCGGGTTAAGTTCGCATCTGAACTTTGAAGTTTTGTTACTTTGTTTTCATCAACACAAAATTTACAAAAATATTCTCTTTAAAATAACAGAACGGGATCAACGGGCTAAAACCTTACCAAATGTTCAGCTAACTAATCAGGATTTTGTGCTGTAAAATTATTTATAAAGTTTGTGTTGTTGATATATCTGGTTATTTAATTAAATTACCGATGCCCTTTTGCCTTTCTTATATACGGACAGATTGCTCCAACAACGATAAGAGGCAAACACATAGAATTCGCCGCGAGGTGATGTAAGAATCGTGGATTCAATAAAATGATCAACTGGATGCCAAGCTGATAAAATATTGTGACAATAACAAGCAGGTAGAAGGTAGTCCGGAGTGTTGGTGTGGAGTTTATCAGTGACTTTTAAAACGTTGTGTTGACGTTAAGAGGCTTCTATTTATTTTCAATTAAATATGGCAAAGTTGGCAGGAAATATCAGAACTGAAAAACTTACTTCATGTATGAATGTAATAATGTGTTTCTTTTCCATTTGTTTCTTTCCCAGTGAGAGTAGTAGACGTGAGTATCCTGGATGCCAGTAAGGGGAAAGTAAGCGTGACTGCGGGCATCCCTAAGACATTAAACTGTTCTGTAACCGGATACCCGGATCCACCCCCATCATACACCTGGAGTGTAAACTGTGTTACAAACAGTGGACCGACTTCAAGCTCATGTACTTTTACACCTGACAAATCCATGAAGACCATCAAATGTACAGCAACAAACACATTTAGAGACGGATCAGTGTTAAGTGCCATGGAGGCCACGGCTACACTTAATGTTCTATGTATGTGGAATATAAGTTAGCGATTAAAGGGTTTTCACAAGAGCTTCACGAAATTTATCGCCTAAAATTATTCAGAAAAATATTTTTGCTCCTTTTATTTTTCTGTAATGGACCAAGTAGCTTACGCGGTTTCTGCACCTTCAGTGAAACTTAGCTATGAACTATGACAGCAGCATTGAGCAATATGGAGTTTTGAATATGGCGGGCAAAATACATGGGGCTAAATTTTTCTCTCCATTTTTGTGCCCGTCATTATACACCATTTGTATACATTTTATTTTTCCAATAATTGTTTTTCGTTCTGCCATATCTGTACATAAACGGGCTTATAATCATGTAAAACAACCCATCTACAGTTCCCCATTTTAGTTATGATTTATTAGTGATCCTATCTTTAATATCTCCTACCATTACATCTATTGTTATTTACATGGGATTAGAGTTTTGAGATGGCTTGTTTAACAACTCAGCGATTTGTACAGAAACTTTTCGTTTACATTCTATTGAATTTCTATAGTATGCTATGATAAGTGAATTTGAAACAAGGGTTTAATGTATGCAAATCAACGCCTTATTATTTTAAAACCGTTTATGTGCTTGAAAACGATACCAGAATACACACTGAAACATCGCGTCAGAAATTAAGTAGAAATTATAGTGATATATCGAGTTTCGTAAGTTTTGGTTAATTTAGTTGAACTGTAACAGTTTTCCACCATACACTTCTAACACAAATTCCTCATATAAGTGAAATATCATTGAGTACGACGTTAAGCCTACAGTCAAACAAATAAACCTATAACGGGGGTTGAAAAATAATCTAGAAGAGGATATCGCTTCTTTTAAGATATTTTCTTAAATACAGAGTTTTAGACATCGACATGCTACAAGAAATACATTAATAGTCCTAGCCACTGTGAGCTGTAAAGGTACTATTTCAAGACACATACATACATAATTTAATAAGTGGCGGCTCCATTCCTAAGAATGATGTGCGCCATGACTAGTTTTGTCTCATTTTTATTAGGCCCAACACACTGTAAAGCCACTACTACAATTGATGTAAGATTTATATAGTTACTAGACTTTGTATACATGGCTAATATGAGGCAAAGGATAGATAGTTTAGATAGACAGAAGGAAAGCAGACATGAGTGGGAACATCAATGACTAAGCACACACATACCAAACATTAAAATACAAATACTAAACAAAACATAAATATAATTAACTTCTATAACAACTACAGAGGAAATTAGCAGTAATCTGGAAACCCGGGCTGCATAATTTCGCGGGTTCAGTATTTTAGGCAGCGTAGGATTAAAAATGCCAATACTTTGAAGGTCAGAATAAAAACAAGTACGCTGGTTATTATATACACGACAGTGGAATAAAAAATGGGGAATAGTATCTTCTACCTCACCGGTCTCACATTTACTAGTCTCTAGTATTTTAAAACGATGTAAGTATATCAACCCACATTATTACCTATATACATCTTCGATCAAAAGCAGGAGCGTGCAGTTTATTAAACAAATTCTCAGAGGTTTCATTATTAACATACATGATTCATTATATGTTCTTTTTAAATAAACAGTGTCTCTATGTGAGTGTGATTTATTTTTGTAAATAATATTGGATAATAAACGCAAAAGTATGGTGTTCATGTTTTCAAACTGTTAGTGGGAATTTCCCCCAAAATGAACAGAACGGGGCGTGGACACAGATGCAAGTATCACACTACCAATGTTACAAATAAATTTGATTCAGAATAAAACACATTCCAAGTGATAGAGTGCTGAGCATTTACATATTGCTGATTTTTTCACTTTTAGATCTGGATACTCCTTCAGTCCCAATCCTATCACACTTCACTGAGAATAGCACGGCGACCTTACAGTGCTCAGCTAATGGGAATCCCCAACCCAATTTTGAGTGGAGATACAGCACAAATGTTCTCAGTCAATCAGCGGATTACACTATAGAGAATGTACAGAGGTCAGCAGCCGGGGAGTACATGTGCAGAGTTTATAACACTGTTGCCAGCTATAATGTAAAGACAAATCTGATTGTAACATGTGAGTAACGTTTATGACTTTGAAAAATGATCAAACACTAACGAAACTGTTGATTAAGATAAACTAAAGAAAATGATTTAGTTCACTCTAAATTCGGGAACTCTATACTGAGCGAGTAGTCGTTAGTTCTATTCATCGCCATGGCAAGCATGAAACATTGGACCTTTACACTTTTTATTTTCCAATTGATCTCGCCGGATTCATGACCGTATATGAAATGAGTTAAGATTTTGAATAGTGGAACGGGCGGGGCTAATTAACATTTGACTTCGAGTAGCGTCCGGTGGCTTAGTTATGACAGCTGATTGACACATCCACATACTAATTTTCTGCCAAACATTTTTTATTATTTTTGTTATTATTAAACTTTCCTTCAACCTACAATTTTGATATTGGAATTACTGGAAAGCCCCTTACCTGTATTTCTCCAGAAAAAAATATCAATTTTTCATGAGATTCTATGATGCAAAAATTCATAACTTTTGTGTCCATATGCTAAACAAGCTATCTTATATTTAAGATCCTCCCAATGTAACAGTGAGCTATGACAAAACCACCCAGACATTAACATGCACAGCTGAGGGTGTTCCTCGTAACTACGGCTTCAGTCAGTGGGAACATCGACTTGACGGGAAATTCTTACAGACTTTAGGAACACAGTCCAGTGGATCCACATCTACCCTCAAACTACCTGATACCTTAACTTATGAGGACACGGGGTATTATGTGTGTCAGGTGTCCAACGGAATCCAATCTCCACAAAGAGGACAGATGTTGGTGACTCCACAAAGTAAGTTGAATGAACATCCCATGGCTGCTATGCTAGTTATTGTAACAAATCATAATAATAATAATTATCACATGGAATTATCACATGTATTTAAAGACAGATAAGACAAGTTTCGAGAGTTTTTGACTGCAGATATAATCTTAAGGAAACAGTAAATCATAAAATTGTATTCTGAGTATTTTACAGAGGAAACGTATTGAAAAAATATACGAAACATAATAATTACATATAGATAATTTCGTTAGGCATATACATAATTTATCCTTATGTATAAACCAAGATTTTAATATATTTGTGTATACCATATGAAGGTATATGTATATAATAATATAGTAGTTGTACAGAAGAATCGTATTGAAAAACAATGCAAAAGAATTTGACCAATGAAACAATTGGCTTAGAGACAGCTTTTATCACCTACTGTTATTTCCTAACATTTTTATATATACGTTTATAATTTTAAAAATATATATATATATTGTATTTAATTCTATATCTGCTTTTAACTCACGAATAAAACTGCACTAGATAACAAGCTTCACGTGACATAATACAGTATAAGACAAGCGTACCTTTCACTTATTATCAATCAGGGTCTCATCGAATTTTGCAGGTTCAGCTATATTCGAAAATCATCCCTTTTTACTGACATTGACAGAAGGACAGACTGGGTCTATATCTTTTTCCTTCTATACCTACTCTGCCACACCAAACGTGACGATTGTATGGAAGAAATCAGGGGAGATGACTGTGTTATCAACTCACCGAGAAGAGAAAGGCCGAGTCAGACTGGTTATCCATGGTCAGAGTGTCAGTTTAGAGGGGACTGTTACGGTACTGACACTGAGGGATGCGACTCAGTCTGATGAAGGGATCTATACCTTGACCGTCACCAATGATATCAATGGTGTACCTCATTCAAATCATGTCTCTATCTCTGTGTTTGTCACATCTCCGTCAGCCAATGATTCAGGTGAGTGTCGATACCGTGCCCAGTTCACTAAATGTTTCATAGTGATAAAAACAATGATTTGGTTTTCAAAACTTAAGCATAAGTATTAAATCGCATTCTTAATGGCCTGGAAATTAAACAGATGTACTGTTATGCTATTTGCGAGCTAGTATTTCTCATCCTATTGCGAAAGATCATGCAACCAACTTGGGAGTACCGCACTCAACAGATCTGGGAATCGAAATTCTGCTTGTCACATATTGAACAAGCACACATCAATTAAACACTCAATGTAGACACATACCTGTATATTGTTACTTATTGTATTTACAGCATCTAATCGTAACCTAGACGGCGGTGACAGTAATGGGAATATCGGGGCTGCAGTTGGAGGAGGACTAGCCGCTCTTATGGCTGTCATCATAGTTAGCATCGTTTCTGTGGTGCTGTTTAGAAAATATAGTAAGCAAAATATATTGTACCTTATTGACCAATGCACAGGGCACTGCTCTCATTCATTTGAAAATGAACTATTTTAACCAACTATTATGAATCGTATTGTTAACATTTAAAAAAAAGAAAAGGTTATGGTTACTTGAAATATCTAAGTCATTGATTTTACTACTATTTTAAAAGTGTTAAATTTTGGCAAATGTAGTTTGAAGCAGCTATTGGCCTAAGTAACGAAATGTGATCCATAGTAATGTATAGTATGTCAAAACGTTTGATCAATTTAAACAAAAATTGTTTAAACAAAACAGTCATTTTTTGCATTATGCATTATATGCTTCATTTCGGTCTATTTTGCATATAAGGATACGTTCCTGATATAATGTTTTCTCTCTACAGGAATGAAACCAGAAGAGACAGTAAGGTACGTAATCTTTGAGATATGAGATACCTTTTGGTAACACCGTACATATGATGGTCATATACATTTTTCATTCGTCAAAATAAAGACCACACATACATATTTATTGGGTACACTTTGTTCTGAAAAACCACGT
>JAVFBZ010041118.1:0-10629 GCA_032466195.1 Katharina tunicata
TCCAGCTAGCTGTCAAACGCCTAATGATAGGATAAACTAACGGCGATGGCTCAAGTCGGTTACCACACAGAACGCAACGGCTCTTCCGCGGCAGTTTAAAAAAAATGATTTGTGTTATGTCTTTACATAACTCCGGATCTCAGTGTACCTTAGCTGATCGCAACATCCTCAACACATTCAGTTGTCCTTCAGTTAATTGACATTTAATGATTTTCTGTGAAGCCAGTTTGAGCAGGCTGTGTATACATCACTTAAACACTTAAATGGTAAGTGCAGCCATTAGTCGCATGACACCCTCAATACAGTAACACAATATATAGACCATGCTCACGTTACAATTTCCCTGATCAGATCCCAACATAATATGTTGTTCAAACATTTGTTGGCAAACCATTTATACGGTTAGAATTCCCTAACGTTAAGCTCTGTAGCGTGATCTTATAAGGAGACTTAAAGCATTCATTAACAATTCTGATAAAATAATTAATTATATAAAAAAACTAAAAAAAACCCACCTTCATTTTGACTTAAATGCATTACTTCAATTTCCTTTACAATGCATTGATGACAAATGAAAATACAGTTCACAATAGATTCGCCCACTAAGCGTCATTATCCCACAAACTTGCTGACATTATGGTTTATACGCGGTACGTTAATTATTCAAGCGATAGGCGCAGGAGTGTGAATAGATAACATATATTGTTGTCTGTATCGCATTGTTATAGGTTGTAAGGTTTCTTTCCAAACCTGAGCTGAAACGAGTAATTGCAGACTAACCATTCCTGTCTACAAGATCAACGTGGAGAGCTAGTATCAGGGTTCTAAAACCATTACAAGTCTCCATTGCTTGTTGTCCAAAGGTGATACAAACTGATTCCAAAATGAATTGCATTGATATGTTGGCTTTCTTGGGCTTTTTGTGTGTGTTTTATTTTTGGCGGTTATAGTAGCGAGAAAACAAAAGCGAGGGAAATAACCCAATTTTATGAATTAAAAATCGTAAATAAACGTTGAAATTCCAAATTGTCTGTCTGGCAACTGTACTTTTTAAACTACAAGTTTAGTGGTAGCAAAAAATGTATCTTGTTTGGAGTATTAGCCGTTTAAAGAAAAGAAATACGATCTAAAACTGCAATCAGTTACATGATTATGCTACGTACCCTCACTATCCGCCTGTATACCGACCCCTTACAGGAAAAAACACGTGTAACATTTTGAGCTTTTATAAATAAACGGATGCTTTGTGGAGCCTGACAGCCTTCGCCCACAACCCGGCCTCTATCAGAGCTGTACACTTACCCTTCAGATAGCAGTTATCGGTCTGTATGGAAGGCGATATTACCAATCTGTCAAAACGTTACTCATATTAGACTTGCTGAGTCTCAAAAATACCACACTACCTTAACATAGCTTTGTGTTAATTTTAGGTTCTGCACTAGATAATTTAAGCTGATATAGCCGTTTCTTTGAGAGCTTTACTTTCCAGAAACGATGACAAAAATTAGACATGGTATACTTTTGAATTATTTCTGTAATTAGTGGAGAAATGACGAGACCCTGAGACAAGAAGATCAAAGTTCACATTCAAATTTCATCCGTGTAAATCTTTGTTTGACGAATACAGATACACATTTAGGAGATAAATTGCAAGGTGCAATCTGCACATGTTTTCAACGAGTATTGCTGCGGGCATACACACGTTGTTACAAAATTCGACATACGTTCCGGGGAAATCGATTTTATGAAAACGTTCAATGTTTTCATTCCTCGACGCATTTCCCGTTCTGCATCCGGTTTTCTAACTAATTTCCTACCAGAGCCTTATAAAAGCTTGTCAGATTACCGGTGATAAAGCCCTATAGTAAAATAAATATCAAATCAAGTAAAATGAATCTATTCACATTTGCCCCGTACATTATAGCTATATTTATTAGCACGTTTTAATAAAGGTTATTTTTGTCGCCTTAAATAACCTAGGATACCTGAAATTACAATATTCTTTTCCTTTGACTCTCTCACGAGACCAAATGTATAGATTGATTTGTTGTTAATTCTATTTTCCCTATTGTCTATCCAGACGAATCGTAGTATAATGGCCAAAATAAAGATAGTCTATAAAAATATTAACTCTATGTTTTCTTATACACGGCTACAAAGACACACTGATTGGTTAAATAGAACGTTGGTAGAGCATTATCTTGGCGGAAGCTACTGTCGCCATCAGTCATTCGAAAATTTGAAGAAAAAAAACACGAGTTAATCTTCCCTCTTTGTCAGCTTTTCGTGTTCCGGAAATGAATCCAATTTGCAGCCGCTTGGACCTAATGACTCTGCTAATTAGCCGCCATGTGTATCAGCTCCTGTAGAGGGTTTCAGTGGGACTTGGTCTTTTCCACCATGCACTTGTTGTCCACAAATATCATTAACTCTTAAGACCAGTCTCTAGTTGCCAAACCTGGCTTAAGTTAAGGCACTTCTCCACAGCTTTCTAAAAGATTATATATTTCCTCCTAATTGTAAAATTGGCTATACGGCCAGATACAGAAACTGTCTCGACAAAGAATGTAAAGCATATGACAAGTAAATACCTAGATATATTTTGTTATGACAGACTAAAAAGTTAAATATAAAATTGTAGTTGTAGTTAAGACTGAATTTTAGTCTGGTCACATCAGTACGTCTAAACAGAAGTTTTCTTCTAAAAATATGCTTCGTTAGATGTGACTTGTCTTAAAACTGTTTTCTTGTTGAGATTTGCTCAAACTGAATGGATAACTCATGTCCAAAGGGGGACTAGAACCTATTCTGGGTACTGTAAAGAGGACTCAGTAGTGAAACGCTCAATCAACTGAACCACGACGCGGCCTTCGTCAATCAGGACGTGAAATCGCGACTTTCTATTTGTTTAATTTGTTTAGGGCTTACAATTGTGCTGTCATGCTCAGCGCTGGAGGAACACTACCTTCACAACATACCTACTGTATTGATTTATAGTGGATGTATACTGGACATGTATAGTTTGTGTAATGGTCAAAGTTTTTTGATGGAATACACCGCCGTCATAAGGTGAAATAAATAACCCTAAGCACTGCGTTAAAACTCAATCGATCGATCGACCGATCAACCGACCAACTAACGTATCAGCAACCAGCAATCAATCTATCAATCAGTTTGTAAATTGAATCAATCAGAAACAGTTCCGACCGATTGTTTAAACTGTGAATTCTGAGATGATGGAAATCATACATAGCATACAGTTTAGAATTGAGCGCTCTGGGTCAACTCTAGCAGCCGCACGGATATTCTGCAGATTAAATACGGAGAGGATGCCGAAACGTTGTGCGTAATAAATTTAGAAGTTGTTATCCATACAAAGTCTCCTTTCTCCTTATGTTTATCCAACTTCTAAATGCCACTCAAAGAAGGATGCCGTCCATATTTTAGCAATTCCAAATTCCTCGCTGACAGGATATTTTGTTTGCACAGCTCAAATAAATTGGCAAAGTATGAATAATCTTGCCATTTTTAAAACTTCATCAGGATATTCCATATTTCAATGCCACCCACGGGTTATGTTCTTTGATTTATTCACCTTGGGGACTGTGTCATAAGAACATTAAGACTCTCCATGTAATTATGTCCAATATAGCGGAAACACCAACAAAGCAAAGGAATTAAGCATCTAAGGCGGCTATTAAAGCATTATCAAAGAGCATTAATGCTTTGATAATACTGATTCAAGTCATTTTATCTATATCGTCTGATGATACATGACATATCATGGACTGGATTAAATTCGGGTTAGGATCTCTGAACTTTCATTCACAATTTGTTGTTCCACTCTGTTGTTCTGAAACAGAAGCCGAGAAAGCCGAGCTGTTTTATCACTAATGTGTTGTATATATCTATGGGGCCCAGAGCTAAAATCTGCCAGATATATTTAGACAACTGTGGACTTCTAGCCAAAAGTTCTAGTTTGTGTCCCTCTGCAATAATGACAAAATCGCCATTGAAGTATTTTAGATAAGAACGCCTGCGTTAAAATAGTAAGAAATATAGTCTAAATGAAGAATATTATTGGCGTTCTTTCTCAAGCTGTCCCAATCGCTCATAAGGTGTTTTGTAAGCATATTGTTGGACTGGCTGAAGAGCTGAATCTTATAAGACAGGTAGATAACTTAACGTTGAAGTCAGTTTGAGAAAAATTACATTGCCGCGTGTGTAGCTTCTTGGAAGCAGATTGGTGTGTTTGTTTGATTTGGGTTCAACACAAACAAAGTGTCCAACAAGGCGATCGAAGGGGATATTAAGCTAAATTTAGTTAGTTTTGTTACTCCATTTTTACCAAGAACCTACGATTTAGATTGGTTTGTAAAATTCTTATCTGATAAGCCATAGAAAATCCAACGGAATTTAAGCCATTTATTATAAAACCGTAAACTACATTATTACCAATGTCCCTATTGTTAATGGCTGATGATTGGATGTGATTTGGTTTGCTTTCAGTACGAAGAGTCGAAGAATTAAATCAGAAAATCCCAAAGGAACTGGTAGATAGTTACAGCGACATTTGCTCTGTCCAAACGTGATCATAAAACTACAACGATCATCAAAGACGGCTATCACGATACATTACACTTTTGACGGTACGGATTCAAGTCGTTTTATCTATATTTTCTGATGGTAAAGGACACATAATGAACTGAAATAAAGTTTGCCAAAGGATCCCTGAACATTTATTCACATTTTATGTTTCCATTCCGCTGTTCTAAAACGGAAACCAAGACAGCCGAGCTGCTTTATTACAAATGTGTTTCGTATTTTTACGAGGGCCAAGTCGAAGATTACGTAACGTAGATAACTAGGAGAGGTTTGTTACATACAACTGCTGTATAAAACATGTTTCTCCCTTGCCACACAATGTTGACATTATTTTATCCCACCAGTCACACTATATAATTATGGCAAATAAAAGCTGTTAGTCAAATATAGTGAATAATTATATCAAGCATCAAATATATCAAATAAAATTCTTTTTTTTGAAAACCGAGTCATAAATTTCCATACTTATGACGAATAGACACAGATAGGCTGTATCAAGAAATGTAGTCACACGACGCACCACAAATGATACTTTTAAGGTGGTGATGGCTGAAAAGAGTGAGAGAAGCAAAACTATAATCGGTTTTAGATTTGCAAGGTAAAATCCCTACAGCTGTTAGACAACTTGTAGGCAGTTTTATACTCCTATCCAAACATTTTGGTTTTCGTCATTGACCTATTAATAAGGACCTATTATCATAGGTGTATGTTAGACAAGTCTGCGTGGAAAAAAACTGCTGGAAATATAGTAAAAGAAAGAATATAATTGTTTAACGTTCTTTCCCAACCGGTCAAAATCGTGCATAATGTGTTTTCTAAGCATATATTGTTGGGCTCGAGAAAGAGCCGCATCCAATAAGAGAGATTGGTTACTGAACGTATCAGTCAATATAAGTCAAATGATGAAATTGTCTTGTTGTGTAGATCTCGAGAAACAGGTTTGTTTGTTTGTGTGATTGGGGTTTAACGCCCAATTTAAGGTTTCATACAAACAGTGCAAATTAAAAAAATTGTGGTTCAAGATTGGATAATAATCTATACAGAATACCAAAAGAGGTGCCTTGTCGAATTTTGGTATTCGGTTTGACTCAAATAATAAATCCTAGTTTATACAGGTGATTGATGAAGACTATTGTCGACTACATGACTTTGACAGCAAATATCAATCTAATCTGATATCACTACATTACATACTTTAACAAAGAGCCCCATGACCGGAGTCCATCAATGCATAGATTTGTTTATGGTCTAGTATTTTCTGCTGACGTTATTGGACTGGAATGGTTTTCCTTTTCATGTCTTTTCCGTTTTTTATTGCCCAAATACTAAGATATTTTTTATTTTAATTTATTAATAGGCATCTTGTAACACAGAAGCATATGTTTCACCTGGTTATTGTGTCATCGTTACAATTAAACCTTGATGAGTTAGAAAGCATGACATATAGGTGATACGTTGATGTTAAGAGATTGACGAGCGTTTGAAATACGATTTATTAACTATATTCCTGTGTCATACATTGCAAGAGAAATAACTTCTTTTTTTAAGCATTGTATTTAAATTATATTGATCTACTGTACAATACCCTTCGCTTTTTTGTAGTTGACGCCAAAGAGAAACGTTGCCGCAATCGTTCTATGTAGGCTAAACTGATCAAATGACATGGTATTAAATACTTTCAACTCATTCAGTTTGAATACCCTGTGCCATCATGGAAAAATATATAAGATAAGAAGTATTGAAATATCTTGGAATGACATTATAGGTCAACCGTAAAATTCATCAGTTAATAAAGTTGATCAAGTCGCAATGCCGTAATGTTTTTCAATCACAGTCTGGAACCAACTCACTCGAGTGACAGATAATCCGATATGTCTTATCTGAGATAATTCGATTTCCAGAAAAGCCTGGAGAAGTTTCATGAGCTGTCTGTAGATTAACCTCTCTTCAATCTATGGGGAAAATCAAATTACTATCCACTCCCATGTCTGATGGCAGAACAGTTAAGTTAAGTTGACAGTTTGTATACGTCTAACACTACTTTGGACTGAACAGAGGTTTTTTTTTTAGATTAACGCAGATTGCTTGAGCCCTAATTCATTTTTACTATATCGTTGAGAGCAAATCAGTCGGGGCCATGTGCTGCAGTCGATGGCGCACGCTTGAAAACCTATAACTGTACAGATTCTGAGGCAATAATTTAGTTCTCGAAATATAACAATAGGAATGTTCATTGGTTATGCGACTTACAATTATATATATAAATTGGATGGCACACAAAATAGTTAATCTGGCTTATTGGAACTCTCCCTTCTCTCTAATTGAATGAGCATTGGTCAATTAAAGCGCATCGCTTTCACGTGTGAACCCTCTTCTTTCAATCTAGTTCTTCCAATCGGCTATGATGTGTTTTGCTGAGACGAAAATTTCTAACGGACCAGAATAAAATGAATATAAGCCTGGAATGAGGTAGAATGAATTTTAGTCTAAAGATCGATTATCGGGTCAATCTACTGGTCATATATGGCCGTGTTCCTTTATATTTTCGTTCGAGAAGGGCATTAATCGAAATGATTGTGTTTAGAACAATAACAAACAAAAATAATTTCGTTTAGTTATAAATGGCATATTTCACTTGGTATGTGCTGCAGACTGAAAACATCTACGCAGTTCATTAGCATGTCACACTTGGTCAACTCTTACCTGCTTTAGAGACATGAATGACTGTGAATGACTGTATCTACACAGACTACCTGTGTCCTTTAGCGTGAATAATAATAGATATCTGTGATCTGAACTCATAGAATGTCCTCTACATTTCCATCCAATATGACTTCTAAAATTACTCTGACAATCTAACTTAAATTGCGAATATCTTCAACCAGTATTTTCACTCTGCCTTTTGTAAAAACGATGATGATAACTGTAGACTTATCTTCTTCAAGAGAGCGAACCCTGAATGTTATTCAGAGAATACATGTAGATACTGATGAATTTTATGATGTAAAAAAATACAGATTAATATATGCTAACTTCTTTAAGTGGCGTGTCAGCCTGATGGGCGCAGAAAAGTCGCCAAAGTATATTTACGCAAAACAAAAAGCCAGGACACCACAAAAACATCAGCTTCCCGGTGCCCCTTAACCGACAGAGCACTAGAGCACAGGATATCCCACTGTCAAGACGATCCAAATAGATTAATGTACTTGGTAAATCATCTAGGCTGTGGTGACAACAATCATCAGCTGAGATTGTAATGGCAGACAGCTTTGAGTTCTTCTTATTTCTGGGGACTCTGTTGGTTAAATATTTTCCATTTTTTGGTCTAAAGTTTTCCGAGAAGTGTGATTTTCCATTCCCTTACAGGTTGACTTATTAGTGTTTCTATATCAAGACTGAATTCATACGATTTCTGACAAGATAATGGATTAATATCCGATGTGTTTCATCCTTGAGATATACATGTAGCTTGCCAAGTCATCTAGCGTGTACCAGAAGAAAAACAAAACACTATTTATTTTTCTGCCACAATGACAGATATATACTAGATATATTGAATTTTGTGTGATTAGCTCTAGGGAAAAGTGACAGTAGCCAGATTGGTATAGTCAATCTCACCAACCATATCTGTCTTCAATATGGACTCAGATATGGAGAAATACAAAAGAGTTGTCGGTCAGATTTACACGAAGTCAACTCTTTTGTGCATTGGGCCAAATTTTCGTGGTTCGTTATTTATAGACCAGTCAGATTATGAGAGTGGATATCCTAGTGTCGGACATGTCAGAGTCAAACACCAAACATGATTGCGATAAAGCTAACAAATTTACGCAACGAAAGAGAAGTTTTTCAAATGGAGTCATTGTGCACTTTTGTGACCGGCAGACAACGGACGTCTTCAGTATAAAGAGAAAACGTAAAGAGAAAAAAACGTTTTTTTTTTCCAGATCGATACTGCAATCGTCGGACCAGAGGCTACTAGTGTTGATACATCATCACGTGTCCCCACTGTACTTAAAATCTCTAGATATTTCAGGTAAACTGATGTAGGTTATCGGCTTAAAATGAAATTAGCGTATGTGTTGCAGACCCGAAATGTAACGAGGTCCTTTCATAGAATCCAGACAAGAAAAAGCAAAATAAAGTGTACCGATCAAAATTAAATTGATAACTTAATTTTTCTAGAAAAGGTCAGAAGTCGGAAACACAAAGTGTCGTGCGTACAGTCTATACATACATATATACAATTAGGCTACCAAAACTAATTACGTGTGACATTGTTGTTATTAATTTGATTCATTTCTGACTTTGTTCTATGCGTTTTACTTATTTGTTGGTGGAGCTGATAGAAACATTGTTGTTATTAATTCGATTCTTTTCTGAATTTGTTTTATCCGTTTCACTCATTTGTTGGTGGAGCTGATAGAAACATTGTTGTTATTAATTTGATTCATTTCTGACTTTGTTTTATACGTTTCACTTATTTGTTGGTGGAGCTGATAGAAACATCTTTAAAACTACACAACCAGTCCTGAAACCACCCTTTATCTTTTCGTCTGATTTTATTTACTAAAGTTTTAAATTGCATAGATCGTATTTCCCAAGTCTATCTCTAAATGTTGATTCATATGTAGTATTTATGTGAAACGGTCATCAATACGAAGTCAAGCCACAAGCACGTAAAACAATCTCAATTCTGTCGGTAAATATAAAACTTACTGGGATATTACTGCGTGTAAGCCATCAGTTTAAGTCTCAATATATATATTGCTCACTTATGAAATCCCTCGAACTGTCTGTCAGGTATAAAAGAGAGTTTAAAATGTGTGAAACAAGCTGAAAGGATACTAACATAGACTCGTACTTTTCTCACGATTGGAAGGAACACTTACACTTATGTAGTAACAAGCCATTCTTGTTGTTGTCGTAGTACTGTTTTCCCCAAAAAAGTGCGCTAGTGAATGAATCGTCGTTATCAGTAGAACAGAGTGAAATTTAAAGGTTTTAAAAAATTCAAATTTACTTTCCAAACACCGCTTTCAGATACGTCTATAATTGGTACTTATATATGTTTTACATTGTTGAGGTGTATTGTACGGGTTCAACGGGTGTTCAATGTCATTATTTAGCGATATGGAGGAAAATGGGCTGAAGATTATCTATTTGTCGGTTACATTCTTTATACAGGTATTCTAGAAAATCATAGGAAATGAACAATTGCTAGTTCAGAAGTTGAAATAGCTGAGAAGTCAGAATAAACGCATAAACCTCTCTTCGTTTTATTGTCTCTGAAGGCGCCCACAATATTGATATATGTAAATACTCTGTAATAAAAGACCGTCTCGACTAGAAACATCACGAGACGACGCAAACGGCTGTCAGTTGACGAAGACCTATGGCTTTCATATCCACAACCACAAAATGGTATTCTTATGGGTCACATTAACAGAGAATTCAGAGAAAGTGTATAACATTCGTAGTTGTTCTAAGGTCGTCTCCTAAAAACTGCCTGGGATGGGATACTTTTTACTGTATCGTTTAGTTAAAGGGAGTATACAAAGCCCGATTGTGAGTTAAATCAAAAATCTTTCAACTTGGCCTTTATAACCACTCAATCAACAAGTGCGTGCTAGCTGAATACATCAGATAGAGAGTCATGGCGCGGCTGATTAGTGGGTTACAATATGCAAGCAACTGATTAACCAGGTTGGTTCCTTATTAAAGCTTGCCGATCTAAGGAAGAGCACTAATAATAACAGTCACATCAGTGGTGCTCTGGTAATTAGTTCTTTTGCATCGTTTAAACCGGTCACAGAGCAAAACAATTGTTGAATATAAAAGCTAAATCAAAAAGCAACCTTGTGAATTTTTTCGTTTTTAACTAACAACGGCTATAATTCAATTAAAGCATTTCTGTTATCAATGACATGTTGTATTTTAAGAAGGGGTCTCTATACAGCTATGATGTATATATTTGGGATGGTGTCGGTGGGTTTCTCTATCGTGACCAAGAGATACAGAGGC
>JAVFBZ010041129.1:0-10629 GCA_032466195.1 Katharina tunicata
TTTACTGTGAAGACCACATTAGTCTTGGATAAATATATGTTACATGTACATTACTGTACTACATGTAAATTATGGGGCCTGAGATTGTAACATATAGACAAATCCCTTTTAGACCACAGCCTATTGATGTCTAGCGTTTTCAGTGATCTACTGGTTACCGATACTACTATACAGGAGTCGAAATCAGTCTTCTGATTCTAGAATACAACCTTGGCTCTGTTACATGCTCTGGGTATAGTTTTATACAGTTTTTAACACAGAAATTTGAGTTTTAAGCTCATAAAACTTAGTTATAGCAGTTTTCTGATGTGACACTTTGTATTCTGTGCTTTCTGACGACTTATATTAGGAGGATAACAGTGATTTGTATCTATCGACTCTGCACCTACTGGTGTCAAGCTGCTCTGTTTAAAGTCGTCAAGATGCCACCTACTGGATCAGGCCATGTAAGATGTTGGCAGTTACATGTACATTGTGTATAGTAGGAGTTTTCACAGGTCATTTTTTGTCAAAATGCTACATGTAAATTCAAAATTGTTCGATTAATGTCTTAATTTAAATGTAAGGGACCAGAGGATACTTGTACAGTAAATGCACAAATGCTTAATGTCAAAGCTGAGTTTTTTCAATGGACTTGAAAATTTGGTACAAATCTACTGTGTGGAATCTGGCCCTGTTTGTACTGTTTTTTGGGGTTATTTTCTTCAGTCTGTTTATATTAGTGTCTTGTTGCTCTTTTCACACATGAGGCATGTCTTATCCGCGCCTGTGCTGTGGGGGAGAACAGGCTCTTCTCTTTGTTCTCTTAACTCATTCAAGGAGGACCAATTTATAGGTTACCCAAATTCGTTCAAACTGTCCGTGTAAAAATACATTTTTCAACACATTTTGTCAATTCAGCCATAAAATAAACGTTGTGCTAATATTAATAAGTGATTTTGAGTTGTTTTGTTTTTGTGGATGCACATTTAAGTATTTTACAAAATGGAAAGACAAATACAGTGCAGGTTAATTTGATAAACCTTTTAGAGGAAAACATTACAAGACAGGTCTTCTTATTGTAAAAAATACATTTATCTGTTGTTATATTTTTCCTTTTTTTAATTGTTTCATTTTGTTCCAGGGGCTGTCAAAATTGCCAAGAAACACCATGAGCAAACTACGGGGACAGATGCGATTTTTCCTGATCTTAGCTGTGGGTGCCCTTGCAGTGTATGTTATGTATAATTATTTTGGAAGCTCTGCCCCAAGTAGCCAACGATCGCTGAAAGACAATGCAGTCTTGAAATATCACCGGCTTGCGGGGCAAGTCGATACTGGTAAGCAATATCCAAGTGAAGACGATCAGAAAAAAAGCCCTGTTTTGAACAGACAAGAAAACCGTCCACCTGTAGATAGCGAAGAAATCCCTCCACCTCAACACAATGGTAACCAAGAAATTGAAGAAATGGATATACCTGATGATATGGAAAACCAGAATTTAGCACATCCAGATGAACAGGGCCCTGATGGTAACGCAGACATTGACACAATGAAAAGACAAGATGAAATGAACCAACACCAGTCGTCTGAAGATTCTAAAGAAAGTGTCCGAAACAAGAAGTTTAGTGCCTTCGTTACGGACATTGAAGATGAATTTGATTTATACACAAAAAAAGACCCTAACTTTGTTAACTTTTTTCAACAGCAATATCGGTTGGTTCATTTAGATTTGAAAGGTGCGGCACCGAAGCTGAGTTATTTGGAAAAAGTGATCCCACTATTCAATGAATTGGGAGCTACAGGTCTTCTGATCGAGTATGAAGACAACTTTCCATATGACGGACACCTTTCTACCCTGGCTGCCAAGAATGCTTACTCGAAAGAGGACATTGCTAAAATTAACAAAATGGCCCAGGATAAGGATATGACTGTAATTCCTCTTATTCAGACATTTGGACACATGGAATTCGTACTGAAAGGGAAGACTTACCAGGATCTTCGAGAGGAGGACAGTACTCCTCAGGTCATATCTCCCACAGACAGCAGTCGTCTTGTGATTAAAGCCATGATAGAACAGGTGTACAAGCTTCATCCGGACTCCGAATATTTGCATATTGGTTGTGATGAAGTGTATCGTTTGGGTCAAGGCAAAAGTAAACAGTTGATGCAAGCTCACGAGTGGACTGCAGAAGATGTGTTTTTCACACATGTTAAAGCTATTGCGAAAATGGTGAAAAGTTTAGATGTGCAGCCGATAATGTGGGATGATATGTTCAGAAAATTGGATCAGGAAATCATAAAGGTCAGCTAACATTTTTTTACTCATGATCCCTGAGCTACGTAGCAGAAGGAATCTGATTTGTTGAGGTGCATAGTTTAGCCAGAGAGGGGTCTCGGTAGGCTGGTAGCTCTGAGTACTGTCTCCGTGGTTTTGAGACACCCAGGAAGCGATTTGAGACACCCTATTTGAATCAAATATAGCATGGGAAAGATAGGGAAAATGTCAATTGAGACATCCTATTTAAGTGAAAATGGTGATGTGAAACACCCTGTTTTTGATTTCTGGCTAATTCTATGCCTCGGTGTCCTGTTTTTGTCCTGTAAATGTATTTTGGTGTCTTCTATGTTGCCAGCATCGTTTAGGGTGGTTTCGTTCACTGACTGGACTGGTATCTACAGCATAAAACCCCAATCAAAAAAACAAACATTTAGAAGAATATCACCAGCTGCTACAAAATTTATGTTTTGTTTGTTTTGGTTTCTCATCACACCTACATGTAGGATTTCACTTCAGGGTTGCTTAGGGATGCATCTTTTCCTGGGGATTCCTTTACGCTGCTTTCGCCATATCTATTTATATGTATAGATAAAAATCATTACAGAATCATCAAGAATAAATAGACTAAGAACCTTATCCATAACCTGCGATCCAGAGATTGCATTACTGTCAATTACGTCCAAATAATTTGTGGAAAAATTCAAATTCACTGTTTGTGGGATTTTTTGGCAAGCTAAATGTCCTTATTTTTGAGCTATTAGTTTCCAAATTGACGTTATGGGATTATACAGCTAATTGGGATCATTTTGACCACTTGTCCCTGTCAGTTTAAACTCCTAGTAAATCATTAAATTGAGTAATAACCAACTGCTAATAACCATTATTTTTGTTTTTCACAGAAATCTGGTCTGGGTAATATGGTGCAGCCAATGGTGTGGCAGTATACTCAACAGCCACAAGCACATCTCCCACAAGACATTTGGTCAAAGTATGGAACTGTGTTTGGAAATGTTTGGGTGGCTTCATCTTTCAAGGGAGCAACCGGTAGCAGTCAATATGTCACAGATGCCAGTTACCACCTTGAGAATCATCTTAACTGGGTTGAGATTATGAAGTTTTATGGAAATCCCACCAAAGAACAGATGGTGAAGTTTCTTGGTGTCGCTCTGACTGGCTGGCAGAGGTATGATCATTTTGCTACCCTGTGTGAGCTTCTACCTGTAGCTATTCCATCTTTAGCTGTTTGTCTTCAGACCTTGAAAAATGGCTATTTTGACCAAAGTCTTGAGATCAACACTGCACAAAATTTCTTAGAATGTCATGATCATTTGGAATTGCGTCTTCTTCCTAAAAGTGATAATGTAAGTGTTTGTGAATTCCCTGGAAGCGAAATCTACTACGAGATGCAAGAATTATATGAGTTAAAGAAAGGTAAACTTGAAAATTATCGTGTGACTCACCGTTTGAGTGGATGGATGAGTAGCTATAATTTGAAGCATAATTTTTCAAGTCCTGGACAGATGAAGGTTTTTATGGGAAATGTAGTTCCTATTCGTGATAGTCTTTTAAATTTGCGTGATAGGCTGCAAAAATCCCTTCTGGAAGTTTTTGACCAGTACACAACAGATGAATTTCTGGAAGTTCAGATTGACAGTGTTGTGGATAAATTGGAAAGAGAGCTCAAAATGGCAGCATCATTGGCCAAAAGAACAGTTTGGCCAGTAAGACCTGTCATTGGAAAAGAACCAGATGATTCTGTGGAAAAATTAAACATAAATAATGCTGGCCAGGGTGAAGCAAATAGGAGGATAGATATAGGTAGTAACGGTGGTCAACCTTCAAACCAACTATTACAACAACAAAAGCCAGGTGGTGATAACCAATTTTTAAAGCAGCAAAGTTTGAATCAAGGCAGTGATAAAAAAAATATCCCTCTATCAAACCAACATTTTAACAATAATAACGCTATTCCAGTAAGAATTGCTGGTCAGCCAGGAGTTAATTTGAATCAAAGGATTGATGTCAATCGCCCACCCATTGGAGGTATGGTGAGAAATCCGGTAATCAACCAGCCAGCACTGGTTCCTATGCTAGGCAATCAGCCAGTGCCAGGTCAGCAGGAGACAGGACAAAGCAGAAAAGAATCCCTTCAAGACAATCAAATCCGAGCCCAAGGCAATCAACCAATACAAGGTCGTCAGCCTCCCATGCAAGACAACCCAAGTGGGAGACAAGGTAATAAAGGTGATGTTCAAGGTAACCTTTTTGCACAAAACAACAAACCAGCACCAACACAAAGAAACCCACCAACACAAAGAAACCCACCAGCACAAAGAAACCCACCAGCACAAGACCATACAGTTCAGCCAGGTCCAGCAAACCATCCAGAAGTACCAGCTAATGAAATTGCAAAGAAAAAGGCAGAAGACGAACAACAATTTCAACACAAAGAGTCTAACCAACAAATTCATCCTCCGCTGAAATTTAACCCACTGGGAAAAAAAACATACAATGACCCAGTACAGGATATGCATAACAAGGAAAAGAAACAATACGACAACACAAAGAATGATAATGATAATAAAAATGAGGGCAGAGAAATGGCTAATAATAAGCAGGGTAGGTTAGGCTTAAAAAAAGAAGGTGTTGACATTCCAGCCAAAGACTATGAACATGATGAAGAAACGGAGAATCGAGAACAAAATGGCAAAAACGGTGATGAAAATGAAAGGGGAGAACAGAAACCGGGTATCGATGAGGATGAGGACGATGATCGTGAAGCTAGATAAGATGATAACAGTCAGGGCGACAATGGTGTCCAATGAATGCAGCATGGAGAGTATGGCCCTGAAAATAAATGTTACCAATAATCAAGGAATGACAAGAAAAGGAGTTGATATTTGAGACATTGAAACTTCCTTCACCCTTTATGCTTCTGTTTATGAAAACCAAATGTTAGTTAAACTGATTCCGTTTTGTTTTTAAGAATCTGGGTTTGTAGGTTTTGGTACTGGACCTTATTAATTGGGTAAAAAAAAGGGAATGTTAAAATACAGCCGATTTTTGTCCAATAGAAAAAGAACTTGTAATAAAATAGTTTTTTGTAGTTTAGAAAGTGACCATACAAGGTTGAGTGGTTAAGGTTGCCATTTATTCGTGGCGATTTGTTGCCTGACACTTAAGGGCATGGGTTTGAATCCCGCAAAGTTCTTGGCTTGCAAAATTTGCTGAACCAGAATCTGTTCAATCATTCCAAGAGTGTCATTCCAAATAAATTGTAAATAAATGTAATTTCCTTGCTTTAAATTATAATTAGCATTGGCTTGCTCGCCTTCAAATGAACGAAATGAAATTCAAATTCCACTAAAACAAACTGTTAATTTTTCAGTAAATTCTCAGATGTGCCCAGATGACATTGATAAGTGCCACGAAATTTAGTTTTATTCAGTTATATTTGCTAATCTCCCCAGTCCCAAGTGTTATAAGCACATCTGTATATAATTTGTAAATTTTCATTATGAAGGTTGCGTTTTTAAATTGCTGGATTACTATCTGCGAAACATACATAAATTCTGCTAAGAATATGTCCTATAACTTCTCAGAATCACAGTTCTGTACATAAATATTTTGATTTATCACTTATTATTTTTGTGGATAAATTGATTTTGATATTAGTATAGCCTGGTTCCATGTATTTTCACAGTGTTTTTGTTTATGGATAGTTAAATTACTGTAACGAATTCTATAGCAGAAAGGATGCCGCAAGATAAAAACACTGCAGGCTCCGACATTTGTCGAGTTTCTAGTGCCCTCGTCCTATCTAAGCTAAGGAGCATCAGCCAGCTGAATTGTTGTGGTGTCCTGTTCCTAGTAGTAATGTATTTTGCTGTCATCTGTGAAGCAAGCTTTGCTTATGGTGGTTTGCATCACGGATTGGGCTGACACGGCGTCATGTGAGTGAAATAACCTTAAGTACAGCGTAAAAACCCACTCAAACAAACAAACAAACACACGTTTTGCTAGTATTGTGAACTGAAGTTGTCATCTCTCATAAGAGGCAGATGCACCCTGTGAACTGGTGCTCACTACGCTAAGGTGCTTCAGTAAGTGGATTTTTGTGTAAGTTTCTGTTTTGTGTCCTGTAAATGTCATGTGTTCTCTTTTTTATTACCAGGGTTGTGGAGGGTGGTTTCCTTCACCTGTTGGGCTGGCACACCATCGGATGAGTGAAATAACCCTTAGTGGTAAAATCTGATTCAACAAGCATGTTATACAGTATACAATTACATGCAGAATTACAGCTTTGTCTCAAAGCATATTTGATTGTTTTCAAGCCAGTCTGCTACGTTGTGTGTACATGGATCATAAGCGTCTTTACTATATATTCTCTGAATTTTTGTTCATAAATATTGTATTGATGTTGATGGTATGTAAATAGATATACACTTGATCTGTATAATGTTTGAACTGCTTATTATCTATATAATTCATTAAGGAAATGTGTATTGTACATAATGTGCAAGTTTCTACATAAACCAGCTTTCCTGCATAAAAATATATTTTTAATGTTAATCTGTTGTATAAAGGGGATTTTTTTTTTTCGACAAGTGGCCTTTGGTTATTTAACAACCACTGTCCTCATGGAAATTTGTTATGGATAAATAAATATGTATGCATGTATTTATGGAAGTACAGAAAGAAAATTGTCTTGTCTGTAAGGGATTCGCGCTCTTTCCGACTTAGCCACAGAGGCTCACAGCAAACAGACCGAATTTATGTATATACATTCTAAATTCTAATCCATGTATGCTAATAATGATCTTTGCTAACCAAGAGTTTTATTCCGAGCCACTCTACATTTAAACCCTTGGCGGACTGAGCATCTATATCCAGAATTGACACCTACACAATTGATTGGTTGCGTCGGAACTAATAGGCACCAATCAGATTTGACGTGACGTTATCGAATCGAGTTGTTTGGGTTACGCCATGATGCTGGAATGCGAGTTGTAAGCGCATATCTGATTGCAGTGATCGGTTGGATATAATAGTAACAAGGGGCGTTCATTCAAACCCTTATAACTCCATTCACATGCAGATGGTGCATACTGGTAATAGATGCTCGGTCTACCACGGGTTGTAATGTAGATAACCTCGGAATAAAACTCGTGGTTAGCGAAGATAAACTTAACGATATTCATTTACCTGTGTGTTTGTTTTGTGGCTGAATTTATTTCTATTTTAATTTTTTCCAATGTATGTGATTGCAGAAAGCTCTTGTGGGATGTACACACATATTCATGTCATTATATTTATTAACGGGACATAAAGATAAACATATATAGCAGATTTGAGTCCTTTACTGCAAGAGTTAATGTACTGGCCTTAAATAACTCAACAAAGCTAGCAGTTGTAATCAAACATTTTTTAAAAAGATAAATTATGTAAGCTGGTATATATATGTACAATTTAATTCCAGTGACTTACGTTCTTGATATAATCTGTTGATTTGGTAACAATCTGTTTGAAACAAGATCAAAAAAAATATATATACCCCGTATAGTCAGTTTTAAGTACAAGGACGCAAGAGTAAGTAGGTTATTTTTTTATAGCTGGTTTCAAACAATTTGATTTGATTTGTTATCTGTATTAAATTTTACTTGGGTTTTTTTTATTACAGCAATTTTTATATTAAAATCCACTATGCTTGTTGGGAGAATAAATAAATTACATGTATATATATGTCTGCGGTTTATTTATGTGTTCTGGGGATTAGTATATAGAGTTAATAGAGATGAACAACTAAATTTTACCCGCCTCTTCACTGTAGCAGGTATTGCTTTAAATCCCCGTGGAACTTTGTAAAGATATGTTTTCTGGTGTCTGCATAGATCGAGGGTGGTTATTACCAATATACACCGGCATCCCAAAGTTGAGATATATAAGTGAAATACACATATAAATAGGCCCATTGGACATTAAAATTTAGAGCTGTAACGTGGAGTTTATATTTAATGCCACAAATAAAATATATGGAAATATTAAAAAAATGTATAATATAATAATACTATACCATAGTTTATATTATTATATATTTTTAATATTATCCAATATCTGAGTGGTATGTTTGCGGGCGATTTTCTGTGCTGTGTTGCGCTTTAAATTCATCACATTGCCCTCAGACACCATGCGTGCTGTGATAGTCATTGTTATTTAAATGGTATGGCATTCTACTATATTCCAAGGAACAATATGGCCACCATTACATTTTTGTGTACGGTACCTGTATAGATATGAGTTTTGAACACTACAACTTGAAAACAAGTTCACTGTTTAACTTCAAACTTGGAATATATAATCCTTGGCCTCTGATCCGGGTCATATTATGGTTCACAATCATATAACAGCATTGTATTCCGAATTTCATCAAAGCCTATTCGCCATAACACGATACCTAAGTGAAATTCACCTGCACTCTTCAAACTTGTATACTCCATGTTTACAATTTGACAATAGGCAGAAATTGCAATTTGATGTCCTGCCTTAAGAAAAACTAAATATAATAACCGGAAGAGACGGTTATACGGTTTCCAATTTTTTAAAATCCTGAGCAGCGATTACTATATCATATCGTTTTCAAATTTTTAAGTTCCAAAAAAAAAAATGTTACTTGACGTGGATTCGAACTAAGATCGACAGGGTGACAGTCTACTGCGTTAACCACTATACTAAACGTGCGCTATCCGGCTAGATAGAAATTCAGTGTTAAATAATAATGAGATACGTGTTTAACACTGAATATTTAAAAAAAAAACTATTAAATTCTGCATAACGTTATAATAAATTGCCCTCATTTCTCAGATATTTAAAAAAGTATCAATACGTCTTTAATAGGTTACAATTTCAACCACTTATACTTTCATTTTCGCAAATTTTAATCGCCTTAATATCAGTAATCTACAGTATTAATTACAAGTGCATCTTTTTACTTTAAGATGTTTAAAGAACTTTTTAAGTCTCTGTACCCTTATTTTGGCTATATAAACAGCTTGTTATATACATTATGACATCTGATTTGATCATATTATGTAGACATATATTCCTAGAATAATTCATTATAATTGTGGTGTATAATAGTGGCGCGTTTTAAAACAGAATAAAAAGTCCCAACTTCAAGTTTTTTCCTTACTTGAAGCCCTACAAGTCTTGTGAGGTTGATTAGAAGTGGAAAGTATTTACGGCGGCTAAGAGTACATAAGTAGGACTATTATCCACGGAAAATTTGTTATTGTACGTCAATTAGTTTTCTGTCACGTGACACTTTTTGTAACTTTGACCGGAAATGACACTTAGGACATTAGCAATTACATATTCTTAATCTCCACAAACAGCTGCGTTTAATGATATACATATAACCCAGAAATGAATAAGGTATGATCACGTGACATGTTTGAACCTATTATATCTACAATACTAATTGAGTAATCAAAACAGTTTTCTCAAATTTATTCGATGTGACGGAATTATAAGCCGTTAAAATTTCAGGGCTGTACGTTTAACAGTTATTGAGTTGAAAACTAAACTAATCAGTAGAAGGTGGCGCACTTTTGACATCAAAATTGAAAAAAAGCTCGACGTCAGTTTCGAGATCAACAACTTTTTTAATAGACTACATAAATAGCAGATCACCACCTCTAACAAATTCTGAGGAAACAGGGGGGAAGAGAAAGAATAATAACAATAATAATCCCACTGATTTCAATAGGTTATCCAAGTAAACTTGGAAACCTAAAAAGCGCTTCCGTAACCACTATGAAAAGTGCTTGATATTAAACCATTAGTGTTGCCTCATAAAATCCATGCGATTTATTTACATGCTATTTAAAAACAAACACGTGACACTTAACATTTTTAGTATTTGGATATTAAAACATCAACGTTTATCCAAGCGCTGTCGTTATGTTGAGCAATCCAATTTATAGCCATATCGTCAAAATAAAAACGCTTCGTGTAGACATGTATGATTTCAAAATAAAAACCATATGAATTTTATCAAAACAATGGTAAGTACTCGTAAATGGCTGTATTTATTTGAATACGTGTGCTTGTGGGATTTTTTCTTTCTAAAACGCGTGTACCCCATTTGTTTACTGTGTAACAAGCTTCCATCAGCTCAAACAACGGATAGAGCTACATGTCACAATTATGGAAGCCATAACGTTATTAGAAAATATCATCCAAACATGTATAATGAACATAATAAACAATAAACTATTGTATCCTAAAGACTTTTCCTCATCTAATCCCAAGGCGTCGCCTGTACAAAATATTCATTAACTGTTTACCTGCAGATTATCTCTCATCATATA
>JAVFBZ010041151.1:0-10628 GCA_032466195.1 Katharina tunicata
GACACTTACATACCAGAGAGGGCTTTCTTCGTCGGGGAACAAACTAAAAATGTCTATCATTTGGCAGATGTTTTAAATTGTGATTCTGAAAATGTGGTTTACCTTGTAAAAAGTGTCTGAAACAGTATGTTGGAGAAACCAAAAATCCTAGAAGGCTTAGAGCCAACTATCATTTGAGTTCAATCAGATTACAGGTGTTTACTTCCCAAATAGGTGAACATTTCTCCCTTCCTGGCCATTCAGTCATAGATCATTTTGAAATCATGCCGATTGAAAGAATCCTGTTTTCCCTTCTGAAGAGGAAACCAAACGGAAACGCTTGGAGTGGATTAAAACGCTTCAAACGTTGTTTCCATTGGATTTCAACCTTGAACCAGGTAAAGGCTCCATGGTAGACATTATTCCTTTTGTACTACAGCCTATCACCAGGTTTGCAAGTCTCCTAATACAGGAATATCATAACTTTGTACCTAAAATGACCAAGCCTCTTTCACAGAGACCTATGATAGCGTACAAGAAGAACAAATCTCTCAAAGACCTCTTGGTTAAGACGAAACTCTTTTCGGTATCAGATAACCCTTAACTGCCCTCATCTTCAATTGGTAGACTATTTTCATTGGTTTACTCCAAACTCTTAACGATACATTTTTCAGGTTGTGCTTATTTTGACCCATTCCTAATATCTATGTGTGTTACATATTCGCCACATATTTATCTTCACAATTTACATGTTACATGTATTGCCTTTTCTCGAGATGCGCCTTTACGTTATCCAGAACAACTCGAGATTCAGGTCTATATAAATTTGTCTCTGAGAATTGATCTAGAACATGAGATGATGTATCGACTTTATTTAGTCGATATTCCTGTGCCAGTGTTATTACTCTTGACAAAATATATATAAAATATATATTTTATTTTCTCTACATTTATACAAACATATATATACATGGATCTATTATTTATTTATATTGTTACTTTTTATTTTTATCGAGAACGGACTCAGAAACAGTGCGGTAACAAAGCTTCAGAAGTTGCAATCTAAATGTGTTGGATAAATAGAATTCTTATAAAAATAAAATGTGACGTCACGCCATACATTAACTATTTTCTGTTGGCGGGTGGTCGGTTGGGAGCCTCCTGTGCCTTGGTGCTCTTGGAGCTAAGGGGCACAAGATGCTGATTTGTTGTCGTTTCCTGTTTTGTTAATGTTTTGTACATTTTTTGTCCTGCCTTGCATGTTGCCAGTGTCGTTTACAGTGGATTCCTTCACCGATTTGGCTGGCACGCCATCATATAAGTGAAATAAACTTGAGTACTACGTAAATGGCGACAAAAAGGAAAACGTCACAATAATCCAAGAACTAAACTGATGCGTAATATTTTTTGCCCATCACATTTAGTAGCTCAAAAAATTATTCCGATCCTGATAAGTTTTATTCTAATGTATCTGCCCTTGTAAACGCAAACGGCCGGCTTAGACCCACCAATTTTTGGCCGTGTAACCGCTGTTATAGATTTGACATTGACAGCATGCACCTGTGTAACTCTAATTGTTTTATTACGAGTGCGATAAGCACACTAAAACAGACTCGTACCTTTATCAAGATTGAGAAGAAGCCAAACACTAATGTAATGACAAGCCATCCTTGTGGTTGTCGTAGAACTGTTTCTGCTAAAAAGTGCAATAGTGAATGAATCGACTATTGTTACTGCCCTCTGAATAAAACTCTTAAAAAGTTGTCGCAGGGCCGATTCAGTATGAAATCTGTCAAAGGCAGAAAAATCCCAGATATAATCGTGAAGCAGTACCACCAAATCAGCTATAAACTTAATCGCCATGAACAGCACACGGGGATAACTCTTTATAGGTGAACAACAAGATGGCGGGTCAATACTTTAGAGTCAAAGACTCGATGGTAGGAGAATGATTTGAATCTCTATTTTAAAATGTACCTACTGGTTCGCCATTGCAACTGAACAATAATGAAGTCTGCCCTTTGTGACAAAAACGTGAAAATAGAAACGTGTCGTCTACTGTCTTGAGACATTTAAAAACGTGCTAAGGAACAGCAACTAGGTCCTTCTTTTCACTTTTGTTCGACTACATTTTATCTCATTGCCGCCACCTCCGTATCAAAACTAGACGTCATTACACAAATCATAGTTTAGCAAACAAAACATGGCCAAAATGTGGTGCCGATCGGAGTCGACCTAACAGAGACTCAGCTTTTAGTAACATAGATACGCAAGATAGAGATACTGAAGAACGGGGAGATGAGACTAAAAGAAGATGCAAATGAAACACACAAAGCATACGACGATGATGGACTAGGTAGACTTTCCTGGCATTAAACCCGCAGCTTGATCTAACTACAACAGTCTTAACTACTCTCAGTGAATTGTAATTTATTATCGCATTTAAACCATCATATTGACTATTTCCATACATGCTAATCAAGTTATTGGAAACTGCTAGTCGAGACAAGACAACCATATAGCCTTTCCAGCAAATGAAAACCGCGGGGGGTACACGCCTAGTCGGCAATATGAAATGATCTGAGCAGATCCTTCTTTAATCTGGTCAGAGTGATAATAATCTGGTCAGAGTGATAATAAGCGCGCAACGGGATAGAATCGGCTGGATGACGACCACACGGACAGCAGGAGAGATAAAGCGAGAGAGATGTTCTAAACCAGAAGCACCTGTGTTCGGTGACCAATAATACGAAGCTGTAGGCTTGTAGTAGAGCCAGTGAGAGACCCCTGTCTGGATAGCATGCGAAATACGTAGCATAAGCTAATCGTCTATTAGTCAACTTTTATACTGCCTTGTAGATTACCAGGTTCTGTAATAGTATGATTTATTCCTAGTAACCAACTTGGCAAACCCAAAAGGGCATCTCAGAAACTACGCTCGGATTTATCAGGTGGAAGATAAATATGAACTTGTTTTGAAAACGGAATACACTGGCGGTATTCAATATACACCGCTATAGACACAGGTTATATATAAGCTGAGGAAACTTTTAACGAAAGAATGCCCAAGACTGTGAGTTCGGATTTAACATTAAAATAACGCACAGGATTTAAATCCACGATAGGAAAAAAAGTTTACATTTAAATGTTTGCGTTACTGTACAATGCTTGAAAATGTATAACATGTGTACTTAATCAACAGCAGACTCGGATAACTTTATGTGAGATACTTGGAATAGTGCCTTGGATGTCCGCAATTTGCCATGATTGTTGAACGAATTATGTCGAAACTGTTGATTTGCGTGAATTTGCTATTAGCGAGTGTATCAACCCAAGATCTACGAATTCTAGTTCTTCTTCCCCAAACTGACGGAGATTTCAAATTTGCCTTCGGGGCGGAAATGTCCGGAGCGGCTGGTAAGTTAGATTTTATTTATTATGGTGTTATACCTATATACGTATACCTCTATAACTTTTTTTACTTTTTTATGTCTTTAGTTGTTTTAAGTTCACTTCCTAGAGACTATTTTCATTACACCTGAAGAAGCTATCATCGACTGTTAGCGAGAGCTTGTGTGTACTTACAATTATACAGTTAGTCTCAAAGGTGCTACCAATTTGACTTTTTTTTTTATCCTAGACACTGTTTCCCTCCGTTTTGTTTGCTTTTGTGTTGTACAAACGTTGGAGGAAAAAATACCCTATGATTTTAAAGGAATTTGGAACAATTTTAGTATTGCTCCAAATAGTAGGCCTATACCATAGAGGCAAAATATAGATTTGTTTAATACTGTACAGCATTATAGGCTGTCAGATATACTTAATCCTACCAGCTATTAAAGGACAATATCCTGTTTATCTTCTTTGAACAGAACACCACGAGCCACAGATAGATATTAGTGACAGATAGCTGAGTCATTACAACTTTAAACCAAAATAAAAAATCTACCCTGACCGAGAGAGATCCCTTTAAGGCTGAAGCATTACAATTGTTGTGACGACAGGTTCATGTATCGGCAAAGTCATTCAGGCGATCGCGACGTTTAGAATTTATCAAACTCGCACAAATTAGAAAGTTATTCCGTGCGTAAATAAACCCTACATGTCACGAACCATAATTCTCTGTAATGGTAATGAAAGGACGTGAACGCCAAAAAAACAAACGATTATTCACGTGCTTTGTATAAAAGATAAGTATTAAACCTACACTGAAATTCCCGACAAATGAAAAAATAACTGGCTCGGGTGAGACTCGAACTCACGACTTAGGGATACACAATTTTGGGCTTGTATCCCTAAGTCGTGAGGTCGAGTCTCACCCAAGCCAGTGTTTTTTTCACTTGTCGGGAATTTCAGTTTAGGTTTAATACTTATTATGTTTATCCCTGATGATGATTGGATCTTTGTATACAAGATATGGTGAGAATTTCTGCTAGGTATTATCTGTTTAATTAGTTCTTGGAATACACTTGTACGTGGATGGACGGAAAGAGACAACGTTCCCATAACAGCTCTATTCCGCAATTTACCATTATGGAGAATCTGCGCAAAAATTATACCTAGCAGCATGGGGAAATCGACGCAATTAATAAGCTGAATAAATTCACATGCATTTGAGATTAGTGTTTAAATACACATTCGCTAATACAAGAGAGCTGGTGCTGACAATAACCGTACGTTGAAGAAAAACAAACTGGTAATTGACTGGCTATAAGTTAAGTGTTATCATAAGCCTTTACCGAGAATGGAGGGTAAGAAGATGGGGGTTAAGATAAAACGACCACACACAAAAAATCGACAATGTTGTATCCAAACCAATAAGTGCTTTTATAAAGGTTTACAAAATGAAAACCTTCAATTCGCCGAAATAGCTTAGGATTTCATATTTCCGATGATATTTTTTATCTTAAGTTTCAATGTCTACCCTTGCATCCATAAAAGGGTATTGCGTATTACATCAATATCGCAAAAGTAAAAAAATGGAATTATATTTTGACGTGCACTTTGATTTTTGTAATGTTTCCATTTCTAGGGGTGAAATCATAATGTTATAATTTTAAACAGTTTTGTTCGATTTTTGTTTGTATTTATATATATTGGATTTATTGCGGGTTTTCTTTCTCGTGTTTGTGGTATATGTTTGTTGTTCATATTATAAACACACTTATTTGATTCAAGCATAAATAATTTCCCCTTTTTCTAGAAATTCGTAGTGATATCCTCCAACCGTTTTATCTTTCACGGTTTCTTTCCGGATGTAACCACCGATCTATGTTTGGTGTAACCGACCAGACAAACACGCGATAACAGACATGCCATGCCATTCAGTCAGTGACCAACCAACATGTAATTGATAATCATGGCTTTCTCTTATTTTCTTTCTTTGTGCCGTATTTTTTCAAAATAGATAACGGCTCATCTCCCATTAATAAGGCATTGGCATCGATCAATACATGTAAATCAATCTAGTTCAAGCACGGTGAGCACATTTGTTGGGGCCTATACATAGAAGCTGAGTGAACAGCACGCCACCTTGACGTGCGTTGCAAGCTATCGCGGTTGATGGCCGGTGAGAGCTTCTGTATCTGCCGTATTCAAAGCCATTAAGGGACAATAGGAAGCTGATATTTTCCGGCACCCTGTTGTGCTTCCTCCGTTTGCTTTCTACTGTCTTTGTGACTAATGTTGTCCGCGGTGTTACCTTCTGCATAAGGAATGACACGCCACCAAATAAGTCAAATAAATTTAATTATACAACTAGTTTAAGCGGCATTTAGAATCTTGGCACGTAACAACCACAAATGGCTGATGGGGTTTCTACTTCTGGGTATATTGATAAGAGACGATCCGACCTAGTTGATAAAAAACGTCGTTTATCTATATACCCAGAAGTTATGGTTATGTTAAATTTAAACATGACGTAAAACCCCTAGAAAATATATGCGTAATCAACCCGTTGTATTGTTGCATGGATAGTAAATAAAATATGTTATTATTTTATTTTCCGTTTTGCGTGATTGATATGCTCGCGACACATACATAATCGAGAAAAATGCAAAAACAAAAATATTAAGAAAGCTTTTTTTTTGTTTATTGAATTTGTCCCTACCTTATTATATTCTAGATATACACAGGTTCTGAAATACAATGCCTTAATCACTTGGGCACCTCTCCGCTCTAAACGTGTTTTCCAAAATAACGGCTGTATCAATTTTCCTTACTAAATCGCCTTTGCAATGTCTGCATTTCAAGTAATAAAGCTACATAAAGTTTACCAAACATTTCACTTTCTTTCTTGTAACCAAAAGAAAATAACATTCGATACTAACTCGCCTGCAAATCGTTTAGACACGAAAATAATTACTTTAACTTTCGTTTTTCACTGACGATCTTCACGATGCGGAAGCTGGACAATGTTGACGTTCTACTGCTGTTTTGCTAATGTCTACATTGTCCAGCTGCCGCATTGTGGAGAAATACCCACAACCAGAAATAACAGTTTTATTATCTGCGTCTAATGGTCCATTTGCAGGTGAATTAGTATATCATGCGATTTTGTTGTATAACAAGAGCCGGCTATGTTTGGAACATTTTATGTAGTTTGAATACCTGAAATTTGGACGGTGTCGACGAGGAAAATAGATGCAGCCGTGCTTTTGAACAATACGTATGCAGAGGAGAGGTGCCCTACTTATTGAGGTTATGTGTTTCAAAACCTGTGTACATCTATAATATAATAAGGTAGGGGCAAATTTAAAATTACGAACGGATCAGTTTAACCTTTCTTTCATTATTATTGATGGTGCACGTTTCGCGAACATAATAAACACGCAAAAAGGTTCATTTTTTACAACATATTTTATTTACTGTCCAACACTTAAAAGCCAGGCAACCGTGGTACCGACGGCTATCAAACAACTGAATATGGCAATAAAGCTTTTTACAAAATAATAATTTACTTAAAGTAGTAGGTAGAAAGTTGTAATATTTAATAAGATGTATACAGGTATGGTTGTCGACGATGAGTGTGCGCATGGCGGAAAGGCACCTGGAAAATCGAGTAAATTAGCACAGAGGTAATTAATTCATTCTACACGCAGTTGTCAGATACAGGTGCCAGATTGACAATGGACCACTTAAATGATGTTATCACATAAGTCTTAAATTCATTCTGAAATATAATTTAACGTACGTTTTCTTTATTCCGCATAAAGCGAAAGCATTGTCGTCGCCTCTCATTTACTCCAGAAATAATTATCGCATAAATATACCTAATATATATTATGATCGGTAACATGAAGTTTTATGTTATGCCGCCCTGATTTTACTTTGTATTACAGTATATTGAGAGCAATGGCAGTTGAGAACGAACCCTAACGCCAATAACATTTAAGTGCAACAATTAACTATCTGTTTCAACTAAAATACAATACCAAAGACTTTAATAATAAAAAAAACAACATCAAATAGAACTGTTTGGTCTATTAGATTTAAAAAGATGTTGTCTTCAACACGTTCGTCGATCCATAATATAGCTGTTAAAGCCCAACAAATTGTAATATGGGGGTTGTTCCTTGAAGACTAACTATACTTGTTATAAGTCGACTAGCTGTAACCAGACATATATATATGTAAATAGCCAGAGTCCCAATGGAAACAAGCAAAATTTTCTTTCTCTACATTTATTAAAATATCTATATTTTTATAACGAGTAATCACACTGGCACAGGATTAGCGACTAATCAAAGCCGATAAATAATCTCATGTTCTAGATAAATTCTCAGAGACAAGCTTCTAAATAAACCTGAATCTCGAGTTGTCCTGGATAACCTATACGCGCATCTCGAGAAAAGGCAATACATGTAACATGTATATATATGCTAGTACAAGATTAGCAGAATAACCCCAAACAACAAACACATTTGTGGGTAATATCTAGATAAAAAAAAGACACTATGTTAGTGTCCCCGTGCCAGAGGTTACCGTATAGACAAAGATTCGCAGCCTTTACCTGGGTACAAAATTCGTGCGTTCTACCGTGAGCCTCTGTAGCCCAGTCGGTTAGGGCGATGACCCTGCTAGCCAGAGACCTGAGTTACAATCCCTGTGGAGTTAAGCACAACTTTCTTTCTCTACATTTATACGAACAAAAAAAGATATATATATAAATTTTATACAAAAAATATATATTTGTATAAATGTAGAGAATGAAAATTACAGTTCATTGTAATCTTGCACTCTCTAATGTATGTATATTAATTGCTTATTGTAAAATGTTTAACAAAATTATATTTCACCGCCGTTTAAAACCACGTTTTGTTATTACATTTCGAAATATATTGCGTCAACAGCCTTCCTTGCATCATGACGTTGCAAAGACGCGCCTTACTTCAGCTAGCAGCATGACGTCACTTGAAGTCAAGAAATCGTTCACATTTGTAATAGCGTAAAGCTGTTCCGATGTCGCTATGTTTGAAATTTTCTTTGAATAGTTTGTCAAAAATGTGAATATCATGAGCTTTTCGTCTATATAAATAATAAAAAAGATCATTACACATAGAAATTTGAATGTCTTTGCATTGGTTACACAAATGGTGGAAGTAATAACACGCTCAACTCGTCGCGACCACCGCTAATAATGTGCTATCAATATTCCTATTTATTGAGTTAAATCAGACTAAAACAGCTACTGCAAATAATCTGTTAAAGGTGTATTTCCAAGGCAGATTTTTCCCTAAAATCTCAGGGAGATATCCTCAAACTTCATAACATTTTCCAAACATATCCGGCTCTTGTTATACAACAAAATCACATTCTTTACTAATTCACCTGCAAATGGACCATTAGACGCAGATAATAAAACTGTTATTTCCGGTTTAGAATATCGTAATTGTACGATTCATAATTTCCAAAGCTATCCTCTATAAATTTATGTGATTCCCACAGTGTAGTTTAGCATAGAAACCCGACGTCACACGTCCCCTCGTAAACAAACAAGACTTGTTTGAGATAATACATGTATATGTTCCAATTTTATTAAACCAACCTTATGGGGCCCGCGCCGTGGCCCAGTGGTTAGCGCGTCTGACTGCAGATTCTCCTTCGATGTACCACATGGGTTCAAGTCTCCCAGATCTGAAGTATATGAGCGAGTCACACGAGGTGACTTCGGCAATCGCGGGGGCGGTTTTTACGAGGTTTCCAACGGCTTTTTGTATGTGAACTATATATAAGCAGTAATATGCAATATATTAAATAGACAAATTTAAGAAACAATTCATGGTATTTGACCAAAGCAAATGTATCATAACCAGACACTAGACTAACAAGCATGATGTTTAGACTAGACTGAAAATAATCTAAAAACCTGGCGAAAAGGTGACATAATATGACGCTTAAGCGTGTCAGCAGGATAACATATAATTAATTATCTATGTTAACATGTGATTTCTTTGAGCTAGAAATCCTATTATATCTTATTTCGGTGACAACAAAGCCATGTAATTACTTTCTGGCCTATCTACAGTATCACTATGCTGTAACAGGCATGTTTTTTTCTTCTTAGCTTTTTGATGTTGTTGTTGATAAAATCCCGCCTTTCAACCAATTGTTTTTTTTCCATTACAGTAACAATAGCTGTGGAGGATATTTTGTCCTGTGGATTACTATATAACCAGAGTTTGCACGTGGACTACGCAAATACAAAATGTAACCCCGTTCAAGGAATTGGTAAGCGCCATCTTTTTTTTTTTACTTTTTCTATCTTTGACCTGACAAAGAATTTTGTCTCATCATATAGCAGTTATAGACATCAGTCAGTCAGCCAGCCAGTCGGTCGATATATCAATCGACAAATCAGCCACGTAACCAATCAGCATAGATCAGTATCGTTATAAGTCCTATCCTTTTCCCGTGGCGTCCTTCTGTGTTGCCAGTGTCGTTCAGGCAGGTTTTCTTCACCCATTAGGCTGGCACGCCGTCACATGTCTGAAGTAATCTTATGTTCGGCGTAAACAGTCAACCAATCAACCAATCTATCAGTCAGGCACCTTGTCGTGACATGTTCCTCACAATAAATAAATTGGCTGTTCTTGCTAGGGTCTGGATAACAGCTAATTGGCTGTGTCCTTATTTGGTATTTTTCCTCAAGTGAAGTAACTTGTCAATTTTTATATTTAGAAATAATAAACGATATAAAATTGTAATGAAATCGGAGATCTAATGCACATGTACGAATCTTCACCCATCCGTTCATACTAAAATAGTCTCGTAGCATTCTCGAGATTGAGAAGAATACGAACACTAATGTAATCCGAAAAGTTCAGGTACTGTTAGCATAACAAAATACACAACTACCAATGAAACAAAAGAGTCAAATCACGTCCTAGAGGTGAAATGGTGTCATATGCCGATTGATCAGATCAAGGACCAGAGGCTTCGCTATGGAGTTCACAAATGCCCAGTCAAGGCCTGTACCCGAAGTGAATCAATGGACCGTTTTATACCAATGTAATGCAATGACAATAAATCGTTGTTGTTGTCGTAACACTTTTGCTGCAAAAAAGTGCGCTGGTATGGAAGCTCATTGCGGCCATCGAGTTCTCGGGTTCTCGACCCCGAGAACGCGAGATTTAATTTGGATCTCGAGT
>JAVFBZ010041162.1:0-10627 GCA_032466195.1 Katharina tunicata
ATCTCGATATAGGCCTATTTTTTTTTTTTTTTTTTGATTTCTCGTAATTGATCGCCAACAGCAAAAGTGATCGGGAACGTAGTTCTCAAGTTCCACACTTTTTCTAGCCGTGAACACTGCATTCTTTTAGTGTTCTGTATCTTTGCTGACATGGGGCCAGTCTTACGAAGCTAAAGTAATTACCATGATGTCCAGCAGATTAGGTAATGTGTCGTCATGGCAATTAAGTCTAACCCAAACTATGTAGCTTCGTAAGACAGGTACCTGGTAGTTTCTTTGTCTCCTGATAGATGCCTTGGACGTGTTGGTGAAAAGATAGTAATCATAGATTAAATGTTACTAATCAGGGTTCGAACTTGGCGCCTGTGTGTCAGTCCGAAATTGGCAAAAATTCTGACGGACTGGCAAGATTACACTCAAGCCATTACGACGGACTGGTTAAGACTTTCTGCTGCACAAGTTTATTCCAAGTCTAGCAGCGGTTCACCTGACAACTTCTGTCAAACTTTCTTCAAACTTAATAATAATTGAAAATTTATTTAAGATGAGTGAAATAACCTTAAGTACGGCGTAAAACCCCAATCAAACAAACAATTATCTCTTTGGCTGTGGACAGTATGTTTCATGCTTACCCTGGAGGATGTTTCAACAGGATTCAAGCTTTCAGTGACTTCACATTTTTTAGTTGTCTTAATGTTGCTGTTTACTGTTGGAATACACTGCCGCCTGATAAATGAGATACCCATGAGCATCATTTTAATCACCAATTATTAACATATCTCTTGTTGATGTGTTTATTTTTCAGATTGTATTGCTTGTGTTAAGGACGTTCCCAATAGAGGGTCCACAAATATTCCGTCCGGTTTTACCCTTTATGGTTAGGGGTATCTTAGAAAAGAAGGTAAGAAACCAGGACTATGGTGATGTAGCCTCTTTCAAACACAAATAAAAATAATTTTCCGGTGATATAGCTTTATGTTCTTATCTCGTAAATCATACCTCATGAAAACAAATATTTAAGAATTTTTTGGGGAAAAACTAGTAAAAGTGGAGCATGTGGGTATTGCATAGCTAGCATCATATGTAGGAAACCAGAAATATTCAGATGTTATCACTAGCTTTTAGTGGGTCATTGTTTTCGATAGATGGAAAATGCTTTGAAGCTGCTTGTAGTTCTTCATACTTTAATTGTATACAGCAGCTCTTGTATGGAAAACAGGATTTCAAACTGTTTAATTTTTTTACAACAGCGGCAAACAACATCTTAGATTGAGGTTAACAGCTGTTACGTGATATTATATAAAATTCTTTAGATTCCTGAAGTGTACTCACGATAAAAGGACTATGCTGTTTATTGGATTTGGTTTGGTTGCAGGAACATAACTCTGTGATAGGGATGTATTTCTCAATGTTGGCGAGAATTTTACTCCAGAACACGGACTTTCTATGGACATACCTCAACCAGATAGCTCCAGAGTACGGCAAAGATGTAAGTCAAATCTATTAAGAATCGTTAAGTACGGCATAAAAAAGCCAAATGAACTAAAAGCAAACATACATGACTACATTTATGATATCCTTATGACTGTTCAGTTTTGTTATTTCTTGTATTGTCTCCAATGTTACATAAAAAAATATCAAAGCATAATTTAAAAGTGTTTGTAAGTGGTTTGTTACAGTTTTTTTATCCTGAGATAAATTCATCTAAATCAGGATATTTTCATTTCAAGGGAGAAAATAGTTGGTTGAGTGTCTGAGTTGCCTTCACCTACTCGGTATATGTACAAATCCCCTTGTAGACCTAACGTACATAATAATAGTTTTGTGTTGGCTGCAGCTAAATGTATAAATAAATTTTGTTATAACAGGGTCAAGACTTGTTTGGCTGTTTCTTGGACATTTGGTTTGAAAAGATGGACTGTATAACACAGCCGGAAAGACGGAAGTTATCTGCCCTTGCTTTGGCTTCACTACTCACAATGAATGTTAGGTAAGAATTCTCAAATCTTATTCATAATATACACTCATGAACATCAAAATTGTTGAGGCCCTCTGACTAAGGGCGGTATATTTCCAGATTATATTCATGCTGTCATACTTAGCACTGGAGGAACATTATCTTTCTAACAGCTACAACACTTAATTGACTTCACATTTTTTAGTTGTGTTAGAAACACCGTCTTCTGTTTGAATACACAACCGTCAAATAAGTGAAATACCCTTGAGCACGGCGTTAAACATCAATCAATCAATCAATTGAAATCGGTGGGTCAAAGTAATGGCTTGAGTTTAGTTCGACGTTTTCGTCTGGGTTAGAAAATAAACAAGATTTCCTTCTACCCATGCTGCCAGGCCTGTCAAAAGTACCTTGTTACCATAATCATTTATCATAGGTGAAGGAGACTTTGTATGGATAACAATTTCTTAAGTTATTACGAACAACATTTCTATCTCATTCCGGAGATCATTTTCAAGTGTGTCACGTTTCTATCTCATTCCAGGGATATTTGGAATGAGATGGAAATGTTGTGCATAAGAAATTAAGAAGTTGATATCCATACAAAGTCTCTTTTCACCTTATATTTATCCAACTTCTAAATGCCACTCAAAGAAGCCATTTATCAAAACCTGATCAATTTAAGACCAAGTAACGGCAGCTGACTTGCCTTGGTACCCTTTGAGCTAAGGGGCATATAGTAGCACTTACATTGAGTGAGGGCCGCGCCATGGCTCCGTTGTGGAGTGTTAGACTACGGTGTGTCCCCTTCACTGTACCTGGAATAGACTCGATTCTCTCTGTGGACCTTAGATACATAAGGGAAGTTTTCAGGTGGCTGCTGAGTTTGCTGGGTGGCTTTTACAAGGTTTCTTGCAGTTTTCCACCATACACCGTTGTCATATAAGTGAAATACTATTGAGTATGATGTGAAACACCAATCAAATAAATAAATGTTGAGTGAAGTTCATGTAACCTTTACTAGGATTTGCAGTCCAAATAAATCAATCAAACAGCATACTGCAAAATCTTCAAGTGTAACAAAAAAATAAAAAAACGAAATTGTTCTTGTGCCCTGTTTCAGGGCAGTATTTGTTTGAGTATTTTGCATTCATATTTACACACTTAGTTGGGAACATTATACATGTATTCCCAACAGAGCTATGACACTTGACCTCACATTGTTTGCTTGTGTTTAGAGTCACTGCCTAATGATGGAATACACTGCTTTCTTATAAATGAAATACCCTTGTGCACAGCGTTAAACGCAAATCAATCAAAGGTTTCTCTTATTATAGGAAAGCCTGATACTTATGTACATAAATACTAAGTGTGTTTTCTGTTGTATGGTTTCAGTACGGTGTTATCTCGGTTCTCTGGTATCATCTGCGTGTGCGTTGAAGTTCTACATGATGTGCTCAGATCTGATTCAGATTCTAACCAACATACTGAGTAAGTGGATAGCATCTTATTCTAAATGTTAAGGACAGTTTTGGTGTTGGCTGGCAGGGCCTCCTGTGCCCTGGTGCTCTCTGAGATAAAGGGCATCATCAGTATAACAATTTGTTGTGGCGTCCTCTTTTGAATCCTGTCATTGTCCCGTGGCATCCTTATTTTTTGCCAGTGTTGCTGAGGGTGGTTTTCTTTGCCCATTGGGGCAGTGCTGTGGTTCCGTGGTTGAGCGTTTGACTACAGAGTCCCCTTCCCCGTACCCGGAATATGTTTGATTCCCCCTGTAGACCTTAGATATATAAGGGAAGTTTTCTGGTGGCTGTGGAGTTCACTTGTTGGTTTTTCTGACGTTTCTTTGCGGTTTTCCACCATACACTGACAACGCAGAGTCGTCATATAAATGAAATACCCTTAGGATGTTGGCTAAGGGCACTTTGTTTCTAGATTATATTCATGCTGTCATACTTTGCATTGGAAGAACATTATCTTTCCAACAGCAAAAATACTAAGTGACTACACATTTTATGGTTGTGTTAAGTCGCTGTCTACTGTTGGAACACAGTGCCGTCATATAAGTGAAATACGCTTCAGCCCGGCGTTCAACACCAGTCAACCAACCAACCCTCATGACTGTTATACCAATCCAATAAATCAATCTTCACCCATTGGACTGTCATGCTATCAAATGGGTGAATGGGCGTTAACCCACAGTCAGTCAATCAATATACACCTTTTGTACAGAAGTATAAATAACTGTATATGTGAGTAATTATTATAAAAGGGTAATAATATTGAAGAATTTTATTATTTCAGTTGTTTGGTTTTGAGTAATAATGCTGAAGAGTTTGTTGGTGAAGAGGAAACTTATACAGAACATGACAGAAGGAAAAGAAAGGTAAATATAACAAACACCTGTATTATGTCTTAACCAACTTGTGATTAGTTGATTGCTCAATTTGCAGTGTATTCTGGACTCATTCCATCTAGAAAATATAAAATATAAAACATCTGCTTGATAATTAATTTGATAATAGTATCAAAGTACAAGATTGTATACTTCTGACACAGTGCTATTTGTAAATAAATGTAAGTTTCAAATAATTAAAAGGGGGACAGTTGGGTTCAGGGGAAATAACTAAGAAACAAAGAATAAACAATAATGAAATACCCTAAATCCTCAACAAATTCGACCTCTAAGGGCACACACTTTAAGTAATTTATTGAATGTTTAAGTGTGAATTTGGAACTAAAACTTACATTTACTGGTAATTGGAAGTCAAAACTTCATAAAAATTGAATGTCTACACTTATTACCCTTTGCATAAGATGTAGTTTTAAAGTTGTAAATGGGGTCAAACATTTTGAGCGTTTTTGGCAGTAACTTTCTAATGACCTAAAAATTATCATTTTATAAATTTATTTTATGAAAAATTAAGTAACCTAACTTGCATTTCTTGTTTGATTTTGTTGCTTATTCTTGCTAAGTGCTTGTAAAATGTTTCTGAATTTATTTATTTTTTATTTAACATTTTCTAGGTTTCTCTCCAAGACCCAGTGCATACTGTAGACCTCCGTCAGTTTGTCATGTCTCAGTTGAATGCTTGTTGTCAGACAGTCGGTCAGTCCACTTTCTCACAACTCATGGACAACACAGACTCTGAAATTGTATCACAACTACAAGATTTTATGAAATGACTGTGTTAATACCCATGTCTGTAGTCAAACAGTCAGTCAACTTTCTCACAACTCTTGGATAATTTGGATGCTGAAATTGTATCACAACTACAAGATTTTATGAAATGATTGTGTTAATACCCATGTCTGTAGTCAAACAGTGGGTCAGTCAACTTTCTCACAACTTGTGCATAGTGCAAACTCTGAAATTGTATCTCAACTACAGGATTTTTAAAAATAATATGGAGCTATTTCCCCTGCCTTTAGTGAAACAGTTTGTCAGTCAAACAGTCATTAAATTTTCTCACAACTTGTGGATATTGCAGACTCTGAAATTGTATCTCAACTACAGGATTTGTTGAAATAATATGGAGTTATTTCCCCTGTCTGTAGTCAAACAGTTGGTCAGTCAACCTTCTCACAACTCGTGGATAATGCAGACTCTGAAATTGTATCACAACTACAAGATTTTATGAAATGACAGAATTAATACCCATGTCTGTAGTCAAACAGTCATTAAATTTTCTCACAACTTGTGGATTGTTCAGACTCTGAAATTGTATCTCAACTACAGGATTTGTTGAAATAATATGGAGTTATTTCCCCTGTCTGTAGTCAAACAGTTGGTCAGTCAACTTTCTCACAACTCCTGGATAGTGATGACTCTAAAATTGTATCATAACTACAAGATTTTATGAAATGACAGAATTATTACCCAAATATTACTCAAACAGTCAGTTACTCAACTGTCTTACAACTCATGGATAGTGCGAACCCTGAAGTTGTATCACAAATACAAGAATTTATGAAATGACATAAGTTTATTAAGGGTTTTTGGAATGAATTTAATCCCAGAATACCTAGTTTAACCAGACTCTTTCGGGGAATGATTCAGCAAATTTTTTATTTGTTTATCTGACGGAGCTGGGGTGGTTGGGCGCCTCCTGTGCCCTGGTGCTCCCTGGGCTAAGGGGCATCAGGAGGCTGGTTTGTTGCTGTCCTGTAAATCATGGCATCTTCTTTGTTGCCAGCATCATTTAGGGTGGTTTCCTCCACCGATTGACCTGGCATACTGTCTTATGAGTAAAATAACCTTAATCAGGGTGTAAAACCTCAAACAATGTTTGAGAGCTGAAATTAGTACACATGGGTGGATTGTTAGGTGAAAGACAGCTCCTTATGCTGACAGAAATGTGGGGTTTTTTTTCTGTGTAAATAAACAAATAAATAATTTAAAATAATACAAGGACATTTACATGTAGTAAATAAGCAAGTTCTTCTTATCACCTATTACCGCAACAACTGAACAATCAGTAAATTAGAGAGTTCTAAGAGAGTGTTATGCCAAAAACCTTAAATTATCTTACAAGATGGTTATCTTTTGAATGGGAAGTTAAATTTTGTTCTTTGTACATAGATGTAATTAAGTAGTCTTTTTGAACTTTTATCTGTGACTTAAATGGCCGATATCCAGAGATTTGACAAACTGCTTGGTATTATAACAACAATGATTGAGGGGTCTTTGTCTTCCTTGGTGAAAGAATCGCACATTGGGATTTAAACTTGCTAAATCACATTTTAACATTTTTAACAATACTGCAAAGATGTCTGCTTCTAACTTTGGCTTGTAGGATTTAGGCACGTCAGAGAATTACTTGTATTTACGATGTGTAATTATAAACATATGGACTGTTGAATAGTAAGAATTATATTATATTATTATTATATAATTGAACTGTACCATGTTGTATCATCATAATTATAAAGATACTTTTATTTTACCGACTGTTGAATTGATGTATATTTGTAAGATAAAGTATTATAATTTCCAGAACTGAGTATGTTAGAAGAGTGTTAGAGAAAGGAAATTCTGACTCTGAATGTATATTTTAAATGTTTTGAATGTTAATAAAAATATGTATTAATATTGATTTTAAATTGTTTTGCCAATTAAATCACTTTTGGTCTTGTATTTGACACCAAACCAGCAAAATAATATATATTTACATAATTTGAATAAGCTTGTGTCTGGATCAATCAACCTGTACTATATTATATAATCATCAATATTGTTTGATACTATACCTGGAAGTTATAACCGATTCCAAAAAAATGGATTGAGAAAAAACTGTTTTAAATAATCTGTTTGGAATACTGTAACTCAAGTTAAATTTCAATCAAAATTTCACCTTCTGTATATTGTTTTCAAAGTACATGTACATGATGTAGTTGTGAGGTGGTCAACCAGTCATGATGGTTGAATTTGAAAATACTACCTCTTGAAGAAGATACAGATTTCCTCCACCGATAGGGCTGACACGCCGTCGCGTGAGTGAAATAACCTTAAGTACGGCTTAAAACCCCAATCAGAACCATTCCAAAGTTTTGTTGTGCAAAAACCCTGCTACAGACCTTGATAGCCTTTTATCAAGTACACAAACAAACGCTTGATCTGTCATGATGGTTGAAGATGATACAGGGAAATGAACCAAACTTTAAAATGTAAACAACCAAATAATAACTCACTTGACTGTCACCGTAAACCACAAGTCATGGATTTATGCAAACCTCCTTTCAAATGCTCTGTATCACCGCCCAAAACCTATTTACAAGGTTAAAAGGTTTCTGTTTGAAGAACTGTATTGAAACAGAGTTGTATTGGTGGTCTTCTTCCATGTTAGAGGCAGGTGGGAGCCTCCTGAACTAAGGGAGCTAACCCCTGTTTTTGTCCTGTAAACGTACTGTGGGGTCTCTCAGCGTCCTATAGGGTGGTTTCCGGCTGGCTTGCCATCATGAGTGAAATAGCTTTAAGTATGGCGTAAGTTAACGACCCATATCAGAGCTTTATTCACTCATTTCAATTTACCAAATAAATGATAAATGGTGTGGCTAATATGAACTTATTTTAAAAGTTTAGTATCATATCGGATAAAAATTGTTCATACACTAAGAACTAAGAGAAACGAGAATAGGTTTTCAACAGAAATTTATTTCCTATTTCTTAAGTTTTTTTAGTTTTTTTGGTCTATGTCCGGACATTAGAGAAATGATAGAAAATAGTTTAATATAAAAATTTGACAACAAGGAATAACCATATACAACATTGTGCGGTTTTATCATCAACAAGGTAAACTAAAAGCTCTAACGAATCACATTAATTAAAACAAATTAACTTTGCTCTATCAACAAATCAAGGCACTAACTGAAGAAGCAACAGTGGCAAAGAAAAGATTAATTTATAACAATATTTTTATCTCAAGTTGAAAGAGCCTGTTTGTATTGAAATAAAGATAGCCTGTTTGTAAAATAAAACAGGATATTTAGGCTTGCCACAAATTTGGGAAAAAACATTTTCATCAATCCATTTTACACTAAAATAATTGTTTTAAAAATGTTTTCTGTGCAATATACATGAATTTCATTTTTCAATGCTTTATTATCTTATAGAATATAGAATGAGTACGCTCGATTTCTTTTTAAACCGTACCACAGGCTTGGTACAAAATAACATTTAAGCTTTCTGAACATATTGCCCTAGTCAAGAAAAATGTGACTTTTTCCTTCTGTGGCAATATAAACAGTGCTAAAATTGTAGTAATTTTGTAAACCATTGTTTTTGGAAGTTATCACAGGAGTAGAGTAATTTGCCTTAAATGACAAAAAAGTTGTTCCTAACCCAGACAAAACCCCTTATTAATAATTAATTGTAAGTTTTCTTCTCTCATGATCCTGCAAATTAATGGAAACTCTTAAAAAAAAAAAAAACTGCTGACAAAGATAAATTATATTCAGCACTTTCTTAAAAATAATTTACCGATTATTTTTTTCAGAGCCCCATTTACCTGAGGTGTGAATTGTTCATTGCTGAAAACCAGCTATTAATCAACACTTAGCAGCACACACTAAATTCTCTTCATAATTATTGGCGGTCACTGTATTATGTGAATACTATTTTTATGGAGTATTTAATATAAATTTGCTAAATTATTCTCATATAGAATGAAATGTTCAGAATACAATAAAATTGTATCAAAAGTAATGAAAACTTTCACACTCGGTGCCATAGTTTTAGAAATTATGTAGATATTTTATCTAAGCATCTTATATTTTAGAAATTATTGTTTCTTTCTATTCAGACTGCTGTTCATATGTTCTTCTCCTTTGAACTTAATAATGTATTGACAACACCTTCAAAGTGGAAGTCAATAATTTACAATAAGGAAAGTATGTTGAAGCTTAATACCAATTTTAACATTCCAAAATTCTCCTGTCTTACTACTGCAATAATACAATTTAAAATTTAATTATGGCACAAATATTTACCAACAATTCTAACAAACAATACTGACAATGTTTTCGGAGATCTCATTTCTGGAAACGCCCTTTCCTCTATAGTTCACATACATCTATTAATGACATTTACACGTTTTCACCATATAGACTATGACATATGATATATATTCAACAATTATGGAGATACTTTCTGAGTAAATATTACTACTCAGTACTGTTCCAAATCGTTTTATTGGTTTTTTTTTTATCTTATATACATGTACTTAAAATGTTTCATCCAGTAAAATGTGTAAGGAAACCCACTCTGACAACATTGCCATCAAACAAAAAGGATGATTGCTTGATTGAATGCATTGTGTGGAGCACCGTGTTCAAGGATATTTCACTTATATGATGGCAGTGTATTCAACATTACAAAGAGATGGTATATCACAACAACAAAAATATTAAATCACTTGTGTAGCTCTTCCGGAAATATAATGTTCCTTCAGTACTAAGTATGACAGCTTGAACATGGGAACAAACATTCTGCCCTTAGCCATAGGGCCAAACAATGACGAGATGAATTACTAAAACTTCACACATAATATGATGCAATAAAGCAAAGTGTAGACACAAAAAAATCCAGTTCTTGTGCCTCCTGCATTTAAGCTTGTGAGCCTCCAGCCACAACATAATCAGACATAACACAGCCTCTCTCAGCATTGATTACTTGGGATATCCAAGCATCAATAACTCAGGATCTCCAAACATTGATAACTTAGGATCTCCAAGCAGTGATAAATCAGGATCCCCAAGCATTGATAACTCAGGATCTCAAAGCATTGATAACAAAGGATCTCAACGCATTGATAACAAAGGATCCCAAAGCATTAATAACTCAGGATCTCAACGCATTGATAATTAAGAATATCCAAGCATTGATAGCTTAGGATCTCTAAGCATTGTTAACTAAGGATCCCCAAGCATTGATAACTCGGTATCTCCAAGCATTGATTACACAGGGTCTTCAAGCATTGATTACTGAGTACCACCAAGCATTTATAACACAGGATCTTGAGTACATTGATAACACAGGCTCTTCCAGCATTGATAAAATTTGCCTTCCAACAGAAATAAAACACGTTTGGTAACAACCGCATAAGCCACTGAACTATTGCCCTCCAAGAGTTGAAATCACATGCCCTCCAAGAGTTGAAATCACATGCCCTC
>JAVFBZ010041173.1:0-10625 GCA_032466195.1 Katharina tunicata
GACCGAGTCGGGAGATATCAATCACGTTTGATTTGACGCGATTCAGTCGTGAGCTGTCGCGAAGGTGTGCGGGTAACATCAGACTGAATCGGGCCGAATTGTGACGTCGTGACCAATGAATTAACATGTTGACGTCACGTGGTCGTCGGATATCTTTTGGTCACGTTGGTCTTCTGTTACTTCTCAAAGCAGAAAAATGACGCCACGTGACCCGATGGCCGACAGAATTGCGTCATTGTGCGGATAAGTGGACGTCACGACTCAATCGGGTCGAGTCAGTCGTAAGCGACAGAATCGTGAAGGTGTGCAGTGGCCTTATTAACCAGCAAGCCATTTTATTAGTTGAAAGTAGTATGTGGTCATGGATTCCTTCCATCTTTACATGTATCCAGAAAATTATGAACCCCAAGGACATGTATGAAACGAGCAATTGGCTCACATCAACAGCGTTGACACTCTCACAAAAACGGATTGATAAAGAAGCCCCCTCCAGTAAGAAATAGTAGCCATAAATTGGATGTGTAATCATGGGAAATTTATAATCCACAAAGTATAGATGCATCCCACTTGCTATTTGCTAGTTAGATTCTACCCATGATTGGTCAGTCGATTTGAAGAAAAACACAACAATCAGATTTTGTGCAGTCACATGGCACTTATAATGGCTCTGACAATCTAACCTCATTTCTGTTCATGTGTGTCCATAGCTAGTCTAATACTTCGCGTTAATAGACGTTTGATGTATCTAACTGAAATAAAAATTCATAAAACATATCTAAGCTCTCCCTGTCTGTAAATGTTTAATGTTGCCACTTAATGTTATTCCACTTATATGACGGAATGTCACCCCAGGGAAACCATCCTCAGTGCCACAGGACATTTACAGGATAAATAATAGGACACAACATAAAATCAGCTTCCCGATGTCACATGATTAGCTCACATTAGGAATCTCCCATAATCCCTTTAAGCACCCATGTCTGTAAATGGTGTCACGGAGATATCTTTATATAGTGATGTTAATAATAATTGTCGTTAATTATAACAAATTAATCAGCCTTTTTTCCCTATTACATCTTAGCTTTGAAAGAAACGTATAAAACCACTTTAGATATTTACATTGCCACCAATCATGAAAGTTTTTTTTTTCAGTTTCAATTTTTAAATTATATTTTTAGAATTTTTTAAAATATCAGACAAATTTTTGAATTTGTCTAATATTTTACTAGTGTTTAACTTTTTTTGTTTAAATATAGCGCAGAAATTGCAGTAGTTGTTTTTGTTCTATTCATTCATTCATATTTTTTTTGTCTATGTTTTTTCTTCAGTTTTTGTTGATTTTCCGCAAAGCCGCAGATGGTGAACTTGAAGAAGGGAGCGGCCTGTTTGACCTGTACCAGAACTTCACAGAGATTGATGTGGACAAAGAGGGTGTAATGGGAGCCAACAAGTTTTTCCAGTCAAAGGTTTGCACAATCCTAAAATATCTAGGGCGTCTTTCAAAACTTTTGCATCTCACATCCAGTGTTATTGCACACAGCACAGTAGGCTACCATAAACCCAGGAAATAAGCAATTGTGGAAATTGAAATTTATGGCTTGCTTTGCTGTCCACTTGGCCCTTTTCAGGTCTTCAATTAAAAGCTTTGTTTCATAAAGGTTTGCTCTGTACTTAAGTTTAATTCACTCATAAGACGGCTTGCCTGCCAAATGGGTGATGGTCGCCACCAACGATGACATTGACAAGAAATCATATTCACAGGGCAAAAACAGGACGCCATAAACAAATAGGCATCCTGATGCCCGTTATCTGAAAGAACACCCGGTACAGGAAACTCCCTCCTGAACAATCTAATCCAGACTGTTACAGCTTGTTTTATAGAGGGGTGATTGGTCTATCTGAACTCCCTCCTGAACAATCTAATCCAGACTGTTACAGCATGTTTTATAGAGGGGTGCTTGGTCTATCTGAACTCCCTCCTGAACAATCTAATCCAGACTGTTACGGCATGTTTTATAGAGGGGTGCTTGGTCTATCTGGTTGTTTTCCGCAAGTAATGACTAGTGGGGAATTTTTACCCATTGGGTGGATGCACCATGATATAAGTGAAATAACGTTTAGTGAATATAATTAATCTTGGTGAGAAGGTAAAAAAAAGTGCCTCAACCGAGAATAAGAAAACATCTATGAACAGTACAGCTTGTATACAACACACACGCTAAACTATATCAAGAATTCTCCCAACAAACAATTGCATTTTTGTTAGCATTCATTGGAGTACGAAAGAAAAAAAAACAAGGGTCAACTTGTATTAATGCGCATTTTTTTAATAGTGTTTGTTTTGTAATTGTATTCAAGTAAATTAATGTAAGAATGGGGACATTTTATTATTTAACAAGGCGCAATAAAGATCTCTCCATTTTGCTGTTTGTAGAGGAAAGTTGATCGGTCAACTGAGTATGGTTGTACAGTATTAGAGTCATTGGAGTATGGACACATTAACTAAACCAATCAAAACACAGGAACAATGTGAACACTACTGAACACTTTAAGTTTAAGAGGCATTTAGAAGTTGGTTAAAAGATTCAACATAAGACTTTTGTATGGATGACAACTTCTTGTTTAATAACAAAGCAACGTTTTGATGTAGTTTCTAACACCGTTATCAAGCATAATGTAACTGATAACGGTGTTAGAAACTACATCGAAACGTCGCTCTGTTATTAAACAAGAAGTTGTCATCCATACAAAAGTCTTATGTTGAATACTACTGAACACCACAACAATTGAATTTTTTCTTGTATACTTGACATAGCTTTTTTATTTTTCAGATCAACGCTCAATTCAAAGATAAACAGTTTGAGAATGAAATCAAAGAAGAACAGGAAGAGAAAAAGAAACAAGCGGAGGAAGCCAAAGAAAGAAAAGCTGCCTTCAAGCAAAAAGCTCAACTTTTTAACGCGGCTTAATGATTCCTCACCTCCTTGAGCTTACAGCATTAAAAATATTAACTTTGATCGTATGTTCACAAATTCAGTCCTTGATGAACTTAGACAAAGGTCCAGTTAAGATTAGGGAATATATATATTCCTGAAAAATTATTGTAAGTTCCCATTACAAATATCTATGTTAAGCGGCATTTTGAAGCTTAGTACATAACAAAAACATGATGACTAAGATACATGTAGATATACCCAGAAGTTAAAAATCCATCTTAGTCGTCATGTTTTTATCACAAATATCCAGTATAAATTTAGAATGGGATCTTTGATAGTATTTTCAAAGCTGCTGTATTAAGATTAATGTAGTGGTAGATTGTACTCTAATTCTTTGCAATTTTTACACACTGTAGTCTATTAAATAATATAATTAAACCTATTTCAAAGGGCATCCTTTATATGCAATCTGCTTCATTAAAGTGATTATCTAATATAAAATAGTAAAAGGAAAAATTTCAAATTATGAATGAAGCAAAATTGAATCTCAAACTGCAGTATCTGGTTTCTGCTGAAGATACAATGTATATCTGGTTTCTGTTGAAGATACAATGTATATCTGGTTTCTGTTGAAGATACAATGTATATCTGCAATTGTTTTGTAAAAAACAAAAACAGTACAAAGGAGAATTAGTTAATTTTGACATTCGAAAAGGGTGGATAGAGAAACCATGTACGTCATACTGGGAACATCTTTGCTAACCAACTGTTTTATTCCGAGCTTCTCTAGATTACAACCCTTGGTAGACCAAACATCAGTAATTAGAATGCACGGTGGCGCCCTCTCTTGAATGAAGTGACCAAGGTTCGAACTAACTCCCTATGTTAAAATGACATTCAACCAACCAGATTGCGATTCAAACAACTCTCAAAAAGTAAATATGGCACCACCCAAACTAGTTGATTTGATAAAATTACGTAAAAGTAACGATATGTTCAGTTTTCGAAAGTACAGAGAAAACAAACACTGATCTATAACAGTCTGAAAACGTTTACCGTATAGTTTCTTTCTTTTTTTTTAAATCACAAGACATCCCTGCATTTTTCATTACTGATTATCGCAGTAACGTGTTATGTGATTTGTGCTGCCTCATGTGATTTGTGCTGAGGCAGCCAATCAGTTGCATGGCTTTATATTCTGGTTTTACACGTTGGATCTGCCAAGGGATGTCATGTAGAGAACTTCGGAATTCTTGGCTAGCGAAGATGCACTGGAAAAGTCAGCAAACATTTGAATCATTTTAAATGCAATATCACAACAACACACAAGTATTATTTCTATACATGTAGGAATTTTATTTTCTTGTGTTAGTCGGCAAAAGATTTTAATCTTGCTGGTGACTACACTCTAAGACAGTACTGTTTCAATCTAGCATAACAGGGCAGTTAGTTGGTGAACATTTGATTGAAATTTTACGTGAGTTACGGTACTGCTTATCCTCACTATGAAGAACTGTATTGTATTGTATTGTATTTATTTCAGAAACTTACAGGCCAATGGCCCACTTACAAGTCTGATAACAGGTAACATGTAATATTAAAATAACAATAAAACAATGAGATCTGAGATCAAGAACAAGGATCCAGAGTGAAAACAATTAAGGGTTGTTATACAGTTAAATTTTAAATGAATAAATGTTTGTATGTAAAAGTGAGTAACATATACTTATGTTTAAAAAAGGAATGATTTCAGATTGGTTTTGTATTGCTGCCTGCTAGTAAAAATATCAATATCACAGATATTTGCTAAGTTATTAAAAGATAACATTGAGCGATTAAAAAAGCTATTTTTTCTAACATTTATTCTGGGTTTAGAACTATTTCATACTGAATAGTACGGCTACAAATTTACGTTTGCAGGATGGACTATGTTCTAGCAGATTTTCTGTTGAAACGATAAATTTGCCCATACACTTGTTTTTTTCTGATAGATTTGTATTAACACATTTTCGAGCTCACTTTTTAACAATTTCAGACACATGTTGTTTATTGTTTATTTTCCGATGTTAGATCAACAGGACTATTTGTCCCAATTACAGATCATTTGCCAGCTTTATTGTGGGAGGAAAGCTGGGTAGAACCTGGTAGCTGACAGACCAAACCACATACAGTCAGAGTGACTGCTTGAACTCGCAGACTCAGGGGTGAGGTTGGATCTGTGGATCTCGAGCGTACACTCTAGAAGTGTGCGCTCTTGACCACCTCGCCACCGAGGCCCCTGATTATTAAGATATTACATGTTCCACTTATCAGTTTCTTCACAGAGAAAGAAGATGAATATTTTTTAAAAAGTGAGTGTTTTTGTTACAATTGCTTTGAAGCCGCCTCTATAGGACTATGTTTCAAATTTATGTCTGACTTTTTTTCTATATATAAATAAGTATATGTTTTATATATTCAGATTTTGTATTAGTTTTCTGATTATAGTTCGTTAAGATATAACATGCTCAGTTTTACCATACGATAGCTAGTATTTATTGGGTAACCTATATACTTGATTTGTTATGCAAAATTTGTTGCAATGATATTTTGGAGTGAATTTCATTTTCTTTATAACCAGGTTTTTTGATTGTTTTGATTGCTTTTTTTATGTTTGTTTTATTTGTTTTTGGTTTAGTTTTACTGCAAAAATGTCAATGGTGTATTATTACATTGCCAACTCAGAAGAGATATGTTTTTAGTTAGACTTTGATCTGTAGATATTTTATTTTAATTTTAATTTTTGTTTAAACTGGGCAAGTGGTTGTAAGGAACATACTTGGCTTCATTAGTAAAGGGGTATCAGCCATCATATTTGTTTCTTGTTCACTCATCAGGGCATCTCGCAAGCAATAGTGTTTTACTTCACCGATCAGACTTGTGCCATCAAATGAGTCAAATAACATTAAGCATGGCGGAAGAAACTGAAGGTATCTATGAAGAAATTAGATTGTAACCATTCAACGATAATAATCACAGAATAGAGTCAACAAATGTAGGCCTACATGAGAAACACTCAAATGTGTTAAAGAAGCAAACTTAAAAAGTTAAATCATTCTTTCAATATTTAAGAACGGAAACATTTAAATCTGATTCTACAACTCTTTTTGTAACATGTGTATGTTGATCTATATGACATTTTGTAAATGTTGTTGTTGTATAAAACAGAGTTGTATTTTGGATAGCCCTCTTTGGTAAAGTCGACCAAACTGCAATGGGTTTCCTGTGCCCTAGTGTTCTCTGAGCTAAGGGACATCAGGGAACCGATTTGTTTGTAGTCAGATTTGAGTCCTAGCCTTCTCCTATAGCATCCTTGTCTGTCATCTGTGTCTTTGAGGGTGACTTCCTTCGCCAATTGGGCTGGCATGCTTTCATACAAGTGAAAAAACCTTAGGTATGGCCTAAAACCCCGATCAATCAATAAATCAAATAATCAATCAATCAAAAGTGTTGAAAGACATACTTGATATGCTCGCATTCTAGTAGACTAGACACAGTCACATTATTAATGTTATGTATTATTTGCATACTTTTGTTATAAGTTCTTGTATGAACATTGTTTTATTAGAACCTAAAGTAAGACATTAGTTTTAAGCAGGAAGTTGTGACAGAAAGAAACAAGGGTACGTTTATTTACAAGTGTTTGTACGATGGTTGGACTTTCCAGTGTTGAAAAAGAAATGTGATATTCTGATATTCGTAATTTAATGATAGAGGTAATGTTTTAGGAGAGATCGTGCAGACCAGCTATTTATCATTGTCATTATTTAGTATTGTCATTAACTTGTTCAAACAGAATCTACAAAATTTCCTGGGTTTAGCTTGCCTCGCGGCTGGAGAAAATCACAGGTAGAGAGATCAAAACTTCTAGCTTGAAATTAGAGGGTTCGCCTGAACTTTCAACATGTTTTGCCATGCAGGGTTCTTTCCCCTTCAAAAATCGCCTTAGATACAGGCCCCTCCCACATCCCTTTCAATCTTCCAGACATATGTAGAGATCGTGAATAAAAGTTGCTAAGATCTTCGTGGGAAGATTTGGAATTTAAAGTTCAGTACTTCTTTAGTGACAAAAGGCAGTATAGCAAAAAAGATACCACCGTTGAAAGTTTTTGGTCACAAATGTATGCTCAAGTTAAACCAATAAGTATTCCACCAGTTATTTAATTACTGCTTAACTTATACCTTTTCAGACATATATAGTCCACCTTTTAGATAGTTTTCTGCTGCCTATGTATATTTAATTCGTAATCCATATCAAACTGCTCTATTTTGACATTCTACCTGAATATCAGTCATAACAGTTGGTTGAGTCCTTTGTGCTTTCGTTATATCTGATCTAAGAGGCACCAGGAATTGACAGTGTCAACGATTGTGTCACGTGGTCTTGTATCTGAATTGCAAATGGGGTCAAGGCTGGTGTCCTCCACCCGTACGATGGGTACACCCTTATAGGACTCAAATTGACTTATTCCGTATAGCTCTATCTACTGGGTCCAAATTCTCTAGTTTCTGAAGAATTATTTGTTTAGATTTCATGTTCTTGCTCTAATTATATCTACATTGTCTTAAATTAATGTACTATATGTGTTATATGTGTTTTCCTGTGGCTGCGAGATAGCCGGACGTTTTTTTGCAATTTTTTACAGTACTTTTTTTTCTACCTACCCCACCAATGTAAAATCAATATATAAGTGACCCAAAGTACCATCTTAAACACCAAGCAAATAAAGTCCGTTCAGGTAATGGTTAAATCTACTCATCTATATACAATCGATAAGCTCAATGTTGTTTTAGATTTAGCTTAATTTAGACTTAGAACCCACGGGTAAACTAGAGTACAATATGGCTCTTGAATACGTGTTTAGACCTACGGGCAATAATACTAAATTGGGTATTTATTTAGACCGTACGTTTGTAAGTGTTAGACATTTGTTGATACCTTAAATTTCTAACCTCTGGGTCATTGTAGATCATTTGTGTTGACGACCGGCCTCCTCAGAATCCCATGGTTACTGAATTTGTTAAGGATATTTGGTGCTATTATTACCAACTCAATTTATACCAACTTAGTAGTGTTTATATACCTGTAAATGTTTTACAAATATGGTCTATGCAGTTCTAGAGGCATCCAGGATGAATCCGACTGTTGTTGATTTAGGGCAGTGCTTGACAGGAATTTTGTTGTTGTTATTGGTGTTTATTTTGTTAATCTTGCCAGTGTTCTCTTGGATAACACAGTTATGCGAACCTTTGGTGGGATCAATTGTAAACGTGAACCTTTTGTGGGATCTTGAATTGTAAACGTTAACCTTTTGTGGGATCTTCAATTGTAAACGTGAACCTTTTGTGGGATCTTCAATTGTAAACGTGAACCTTTTGTGGGATCTTCAATTGTAAACGTGAACCTTTTGTGGGATCTTCTTCTACATTGTATTGTAACTTGTTTTAAAGGCATTTAGAAGTTGATGAACTGATAAATAATAAGACAAAAACTTTATGGATTGCAACTTCCTCATTTATTAACACGACGTTTTGATGTTTATTTTGACATGATTGCGGACGACGCCACAATAGACATCGAAACGTCGCGTTAATAAATGAAGAAGTTGGAATCCATAAAGTTTTTCTCTTATTATTTATAGTACATCAACTTTTAAATGCCTATAAAGCAAGTTACAATACAATGGTTTAAGTTACGTTTCCATTCGTACAGTCACGGATTTCGTTTGCGGAACCGTATGGCACAAATGCAATTTTATAGTCTATCCTTGCGGACAATCGGAAACGTTTTCCCGCATCCGTGTCCGTGAGAATGGAAGCGTACCTTAATTAGGCCTACATTTGTAAATATCCTTTTTCTATAAGATGGTTGAGTTTATACAAAATCTCCTGCAAAATGAGCTTTTTCATGAGGTTTTAGTGCAGGGATTATCATTATTGTTCTGAATTTGTACTTGTTGATTTACACTTGTATCGAGCGGACATGTTGTCAACGAACTGCAACAGTTTCCATATCAAAAGTCTTTTAAATATTTTAAATATTTATTGGTAACATTGTGAAGTCCTTCTGAAATAGAAATATATTATTGTCAAAATATCATGGCAACGAAAGTATCTTTTCATATAGAAATACATACTTGTTGGTAAAATATTATGGCAACAAATTGCATCATAAAACAATATATCTTTGTATTATCATTGTAAAGATAATTAATTTCAAAGCCTCATTTCATGCAACTTCAGGAGTTGAATCGCTTCTTTGTCGTGTTTGCATGTTAGTTGTTGATTTCCAACAATTTACATTTCATCGTTAAAGAAACTATGGATTGTTCAACTTGGGACATCCAACCTCACTCTATAATAATCGTATTTTACTTGTTAGTAAAACAATTTTCTACCGATGTCTCGTAGCAAAATCGGTTTTACGTGGCTCAAATTAAAATTGTTCAATATTTTCAAATTAAGATTTGCAGGCAAATTCCAATAAAACTAATGTTTTATTCCTTCATGAAATCATATTTCAGGATAAATATTTGACGCTGATTTAATATTTATTCGTATTGCAATAACTGATTTCTTGAATTTACCTCTAATATTGTAGCTTTTGATACACAATCCTAAATTAACCACTGGATTTGTGTAATATTTCGCCCATTCAAAACTGTTACAGGAAAGCCTTGTGGGCACCTAAAGTAAACAGAAAATGATTAACATAGGATACATTTGGGGACATATCGTTACCTTATCAAAAATAAATTTGTCAATTTGTCATTCAACACAGAAAAAAAATCACAAGTGTTAGATTTTTTCTATCTTTGTACATTTTACCTTCATAGGAACAAAATAAAGTTTGAAGAAAAATGTTGGCTTTGCGATCCTGCATGGGGTTTACAATTTGAATTGATAAGGAATTGTCGACTGTCTTATTTACTTATTGCTTATTTCGAAATCCCAACGGTTTTACGAGTGCCCAAAGTGCATAATTTCAATAAGGAATTAATGACTTTCTTACAGTCACCTGAAATTGATTCCCTGTCCATTGAAGAAATGGATTCAAACTCACCGATGAAAGCGTGTTCGGACCGAAGACATTTGTATAATTTTGAACTTTGTTTGTTTTTGGTCAAAGACTCTCTTCAGTTCTGGGCTTGTTGTTTTTTTGCTATTGTTTGTTGCGTTCGTTGATCGACGGATATGACGTCATATCAATAAAGTAACCACAAGTGGGGCACACATTCCCAATAATAAAAATGATCTGGGCCTCCAGAAGAGGCATTGGTAACAATGGCACCGTGGGTATTATAGAAACAAAACAAATGAGTATTATAACTCTAGCTACTATCTTCATTTGTACGTTCTCCACTTTCTTTTTGAGCATATAACGTTATGCCGTAACACCGTTAATTATGCTTTTGTATTGAATTAATTTTATTGCCGCACATCAACCAGCCTTTTCCATCCCCAGTAGTTATTTGTAATCTAGAATAGCATCTTACCAAACAACTCCTTTACGGTTTATCTAACTGAGATGTTCGTTTTAGACAGCTTAATACGAAAATGACCAGGTGAGGTATTTGTATTACATATTTTCTTCAGATTGGACAAAATGTTAAGGTTTTAGTTAATAAAGCCAGGACTGATAAACGAGCA
>JAVFBZ010041184.1:0-28328 GCA_032466195.1 Katharina tunicata
TCTACACGTCCTTGAATACCATCAAATTTACATTGATATTTGGGTTTTGCGTTTCTTTTTTTGAAGAGTGTATATGTTTACTTTTCAAATCCTCTAAAGAGTTCTCGTTAGGTAATAGGGAAAGTAAGACCAAAAGAGCAGCTCATCATGACGTAGCTGCTCTTTCGCATCCACAGTTTGATAGATTGATGTCTTGCGTGTTTAGATCTGCTAATTATTTAAGAGCTCTTCATTGTTTATTTTTTATTAATTGTTTAATTAGCCATAACGAATGAGCCACAACAAAGACTACCAACTGTTAGAATTATGCATATGGGTCATTTCATAAATAAGCAAAAAACGGATTCAGTGTAAAACCAAAACAAAAGCTTTACAAGAACTAATTAAGAACAAACCAATCGTCCAAGTCTGGCTAGCACATATTGCTAATAGAAAAGCCTTCAAACGTTCCTACCAACGCAACGTACATGTACAAGTATAGTTAAACAAGGAGTATTTGCATACTAATTCATAATGTTTGTTGTCACTGCAACTATTCAAGAATCTGAAGGGATTGAAGTAAAAATATTTAGAACCAGCAATATATGCATGTAGTAGGTTTTAATGGCCTAATGACGTCTTTCCATTCTTCCTTCCGTCAGTTAATGAATGTTGTGATAATTTGAAAACAAAGGAACAGATAAACTTTTAACTAGGAATGTAACTTCCTCCTGTTAGGAAAATGGATGTGGTTGCAATCCACAAGATGCTGCAAACTTATATGACTGCCATTGTGCCTTTAACCATATTAGCAGGTACATAAAGTGTTATATAACATTGTGCAGTCTATGGGGATTTTACCGTCAGCAAATTAAATCTATGTATGCCCAATGTAGGTTTAAAGTTTTGTCCTGCAATCTTAAGCAGATATCATTTTGGGCAAGGGTGCAACTTTTCTAGTACGAATTGCTATTCACAGCGTTGAAACAAAAAAGAATTTCGAGCGAGAAATAACTACCAATTACAAATTCCCCTCTCAGAAAATTTGGAAATTTTTCCTAAGAAAAAGTCCCCATGCTTAATATGATTTAAAAATAACCGAAGTATCTAATCCTGTTGTCTGTTGGTCAGCGATAAGACCAAACTCATTACAAGATACCAGCTTTGAGGATTATTTAACGCCTACTAGACTTAACTTACAAGATTAATGGTGGTTTAACTTGACATATGATGTCTTGCCCACTATCGATTGATGACACATGCATGGAAGAATTTAGCTTAGGAAGTTTAACAGAACCGTCTGGGTTCCCTCTGACATCAATGAAACAATATTTCTTTATCTCAAGATTCTGCATAACATTTATCGGTATATCTATCATGCTGTCAATAGGCTTTAACATCACAAACCTATCCATGTTAACTTGGAACCAATACATAAATGCCGGAATTTAGACAAAATAAAAAGGAACTGATACGCCATCCAATCAGGAATATATTAAGAGTTGATTAAAATTTGGTTTTGACATTGATCCGATGCCTTTTAAATGTGTAAATAGATTAAAGCATGCATAGGTAATGCAGAGAATGTTCATGACGGTACGAAATGGGATCAAGAACTTACGTATCGCAGCTTTCATCATATATAATTAACTGTAAAGAGCCTCCCAACGCCAGGGAAAGCTGTATGTGAATAAATTTGAAACTAGGATCAGCTTTACAGAAAATTGACAATTTAATGGGTGGATATAATAGTGAAACTTCAACCGGTTAGACCTGTCTCATTTTCTGAGCTATTCTTTTCGCTGTTGGTACAAAACATGAAGTAATCTACAAGGAAATACTGACAAGATATGGCTACCAAGCATTCGTTAGAGAAAGTTGTATACTTTCTTTTTTGTTTGATAACGTCGGCTGTGTAAAACTACTGCCAACATAGTATAGTCTGGAAAAGTGTTTTACTCTTCAAGCGAGATAAAATAATATTACCTATTAAAGCCAAAATGTTTCATCTCGTCTCATTTTACAAACTGTTAACGAAACGTATCCAGGTGATGTCATGCAAATAGGGACAACACGTCAATAGTTGATAGTTCTTTTGACAAGCGACGACGATATGACTTGATCTTATACCCTGCAATTGTTAAAATATTATTTTATATCGTGAGTGAACCCACTTTGACAATCCATACTTTGTAAACAAAACTCATCATCAAAACTAGTTGGAGCCGAGACACATTTCTATCACATCCGTAAAGTAAGGTTTTGAGTAATGGCATCAAATTATCTGGAGCGTAGTCCTGACACACTACAAACTTTGTTGTACTTTAACTTTAATCTGCATTTAAGCCACCCTTTTGCTTCTCGACTCATTCGCAGAAACTGTTAATAACAGTTACCAGACGAAGTCTGACAGACGTCTACGATATTGACCCCTGCAGATGTTAACATAAGGTGAAAGGGAGCTATTTGGTATGTCATGGCGACTTTTCAGAGAGCCTGATGTCATGGCGAGCTGGGGTGCCTCTTATTTGACTATTGGGATATTACTGCGATAGTCCACAATACTATTATACTATAATACTATATGCGATACTATAGTAATACTGGATACAATATACTATCAGTTATGTGTCAGTTTAAATAACCCTGAACCCCAATTAATTATTGAATTTTCGAACTTCGTGTAGGTTATGTATGGTATTGAGTGCTGCTCCATTTGAATGTATTGAAAAGAATGCCAAGCGATGCATATATTTACATGATTTCCGGAAATATGTCATTCAAAGTATCGATATAATTGGTAAAATAAGATTGAGACAGACTTTTGCATGACAAAAAAACTAAAGATAATTGACTATTGTACCCGCAACTATTGCGATTTACCAACAGTTCGGTGCACTAATTACGAGCAACTTTAGTGGGATACATTAGAAATGTGTCTCTGATTATACAGTGGTTTTGAATACCAGGATTTACGTCTTTACTGTCTGGTATAGAAGAAATACTTAACGGATTTAATCTTGGACATTTCTGTATCTCCGCATTCTGCACTAAGCTGATTCCTGGACAATGATATGTATCCATACAACCACAAACATTTTACTGATTGTTTGTTATCATTGTTTCTTCTTTATTTTCGTTTGACAACGTTTGGGCAGCATCGAGTGCTTTATCCTGGCTTCACGTTTCGCAATCAAATCGTATATTACATTCAATTGAAGTTGGGCGTGACGTACAGTGTTTGGAGTGATTTATGATAGTGTCTCGGCAGAAATGAATCAGTCATTAAAGCGAGATGATCTACCAGGGGTCAAGAATACAATGTATCAGGACTAACAAGATAATATAAAGCCGTACAATGATCATTAAACATCAAAACAGCGTCTGCTGTCCGTCGACTGGCTTCGGATTCCGCTAAAAACAGCCTTATTGTATTTACTAATTTGTGAGGTAAAGTAGCGCATGATGTTGTTATTCCAAGTGTTCTGTACTTACAACAAGGAATGGTTCGCTATCTGGTGTTCATAGTTTGCAACGGCAAAACATGTTAATTGTAGAACTGATTACTCCTAGTGAATATATCCTTTATCGCAATCTCTCGCCCAGGCATAGAACATTAGGGGCGTTAAGGGATACTTTCGGAGCCTAATTATGTCTTCAGTTCTAAACAAAAATGTACATGCCTGCATGGCATTGGCTTCGTTGTACAAAAACAAATTGTCATTGAGATGTGTTGTGGATTTCATCTGGCAAACCCTCTGGTTCGTTGTCAATGCATGCATGGATGAAATGGCTTTGAGGAGGAGCCAATTATTTACACCCTCTGAAATTTAGTCTGCTGTATGGAACATTATGATAACAATAAATATATCTGATGAAAGCGTGTGACCTGCGGATGTTAGATATATAATTTGTAAAACTGTTGCTACAACCGTGTGGAAAATATTCAGGATTAAATAAAATTGAATGAAAATAACGGCCTCCCCCTGCCAATTTAAATTTTGAGAAAATCGTTCAACATATCTCAACTTTGATGGTACATGCTGATAAATGACACTAGAACTAGTAAAAGGTATCTGTGTTTTTATTTTATTTGACTAGTTCTCTCCTTATAGCAATTAATTGAGGTCAAGTTATGAAAATTTTACTTTCTGCATTAAAAGACGAATAATAAAAAAGTAAGCCGAATTAATATAATCTGAGATACACTTTACTAGTTTATTATGTCTCTAACAGGCATGCCGAATATCACAGGTGTATTTCAAAGGGTTTATCAGAAAACGGAGTTAAATAATTAAATTTCATCAAAAAATGAAGTGCAAGAAATCGGGAAAAAAACATCCAGCTGTACATTGCAAACAAACTGAAATCAAAACGTTCAAACTTAAAATTAAATGACTTCTAACTGGAATTTATATATATTTTTTTCACAATATGGCGGACACATAAGGGAATGTTCTACTAAAGAAATAAAAAAAAATGAACAAGTTTGACCCTCAATGGAGTAGTCCATTCTTAAATAGCATTGAATTAGATTTGTTCGTTTCGTAAAAGCGTGAGAACTCCTAAACAGAGTTTTCAACTCTGCTTTTCGTTGTCAATACGTTTCAAGTTTAACAGGCTTCAGAATCAGTTTGTGCTGAACAACGGCTTAATTTGCTCAAAATGCAGCTAGATATTTTCCAAAAATATTACCGCTCAAAGAAAAGCATACGTCTTTCGTTTACCCACAATTTGATGCCAGACACTTGGAATGAACCACCACGCCCGCAAACCGGTCTCAAAAGCTGACTTAATCAACATAAATTACCTGAATTCGGACAGAAAAGTTTGAAATGCTCACGTTATACGTTTGTCCAGTGTGCAATTTTCCTCAATGTACGGCATCTGTTGATCATCCGAAATCTATGTTTTTTATAAATCAATGGGCACTTATGAATTGTGTGATCGATAACCATTGAAGATTTCAACAACCGTGAAATACGAAACTAAATCATGCGAGCTGATCAATTGTTATATAATCATACGCAAACAGTGATAGGGTGGCCAGGGAAGGTAATACATCTCAATCCGGACCCATTACCAATACATCAGGCTTGGAAAGTAAGATCTGAATGATATCAAATGAAACACCAGGATGCAATATTTAACACTGGTGTGCGTCAAATTAAAACCTGAAACATTGCGATGCATTCTAATGTGTGGTTGAAGGGGCTTCATTTGTACTGGCGTGAATACATTCAATAAGGGACGATAAACGCTAATTCTTAAATTTGGTCCAGAGCTAATTCTATCAAATATTAAAAGGCGCCACGAAAAGTAAAAGAGGAGTTATCGAATTTCGTTTTCAAGTTACGATCGAGAAAATAACTCAATCATTTTTAGCATGTGTTGTGACAAATGAAATTTAAAACAGCGGATAAAGTTATTAGCAACAGTCTGAGAAATCCGTAACATTAAAAACACCAGCTCTAGTCAATTCAGTAATAAAAACTAAAATGTAGCGTCAGCATGCAATCTGCAAAATAAAACATGCGTAATTGTATACCTTAAAACGATCTTCACACAAACCAGAATCATGTCAATTAAATTATCTTTGGTAATACAAATCTGCTTTAATATCATTGTAATGACTGGCGGTTTGGTCATGACAAAAACACCCCTGTTTCGAAGATCCGGTAACCTGATGACAGCCTCACTGGCAGTAGACTGGTCCGTGGTAGCTGAACCGGGCCACCAGGAGATTCCCCCAGGATTGAGCATTTCCTAAAAATTATGTACTACTAAAAGTTATTTTTAGATGAATTAGACAAAATTTAAAATATATTTCCAAACATCTGTACACAGGACAACAAAACCAAGAAATTGTCCGCAGGAAAACACAGAAACTAAGGCGCCTGATCACTAACAAAAATAGCCAACAACAACACACCTATAATTATCCTCTTTCATAAACCCCCAAAATCAGTTTAACGTTGATGAATTCAGTTGTCCAGGATGCAATATTGAATACAAAGGTAAAACTGTACGCTGTCTGCAACATGGTTTTACTGGACACTGCTTTAATAACAACAGCAACGTTTTCAAACAGTTTAATTCTTGCATTAATTTTCAACATATTATAGACAAAATGACGATTCAACAATGCTCAGATTCCCCTTCATACAGTTTCAATTCATACTTTATTAAATAACACTAAAATCATTGACAGGGTTGATCACTGGAATTCACTACTGTTAAAAGAAGGACTAATTATTTAAAAAAAGAGCCAGTTATTTTTTGGTAATTATTATACCATGTATATCTCATGCTCCAAGTCTTCTCTCTCCCCTCCTCCCCCCCCCCCCCCCCCCCCCCCCCGCAATCCCCCACACCTCTGATATGCAGCTTCTAAATAATTCTCAGCAAGTACTTGGTGTGTAAATGTATTCTTAGTTTCATATGCTTTGTTCTCATGTAGCCTACCTTTTGTTACTTGTGTGTTTATATGAAGCTTAATTTGTTCATTCTGGTATATGTTTTCCTGGTGATAGCTGCATAGTTTGCCGAAATATTGAATGTATATCATGACTTCAATGGTCGGAGTTTCTGTTTAACGTTTCTATACAAAGGTGATTAATGGACAAAAGTCTCATGTATTGAATTGGATGCACACAAAAAGAGAGCGTGTAAAGAAAATGTAAGAGTTAGGATTCATCATTAGTTTAATTTATTTTAAATTTATTCTGACCTTATACCAAATAGTTTAAACAAAAAACTGTTCTCAAATATTGCAAGTATAGGATTTTATAAAATTTAAATTTGGCAATGAGATTATGGTTCCCATGACCATAAGTGGCAAACAAGTCTGTACATTTCTCTTATGATCCATGCGAACACGCTTCGACATATGCAAATTAATTCCCACCCCATGAAGATTATCTGGGGGAAATAGAGTTGAACACTGAGAAAAGACAAGAAAAATTCTGAAAACAAATATTTATCAAGGTGATGAATATAAGTTGAAATTATGTATAGATGCTTTGTATATGATTAACGATGTCTTTGATGGCGGCAAAGTCATAACTATGGGAATATTTATTACACATTTTTAAATTTATTTTAAAATAAAACTGACCAACAAACAAGAGTCCATCTTTTTTTGTTTTATAGATTTGTTTTACAGATTTGACAAGTAGTTAAGTACAAATCAGTAACATTTAGTTTAGACATACATTAAACTTTCTAACTAAAATTAACCTTAATTGCTTTCCTAATTTAATGATTAAAAAGAATAAAACAAACATGTTGTCCAGATAAATTTCAAAATTATTTTGAAAATGTAACAGAAGAGTTCATTTTACATTATACCCAAGCATATACATCGCAGTTATACAACAAATAACATCCACATTAAAAAATATAGAATTTGAGATTTATCGAATATTGACATTCTGTGCATTTCCAAGAGTATGTACAATTGCTAGCTACTGATAAATGATTAAGCTCAACTTACACACAACCAGCGTCTGGATACAGTAGTTTCATGATTTGTTGTATAACAGGATCCAACGACCAAGTTTACTTAGTATTGCTATACGTTGCGTTATTTGTGCTTACTTTTAACAAATTTACTGAGTCACGAATACCGTTATCAGCTATAATCATACTTGGTATAATATATTCAGAAACATTTATAGATTTATTTAAAGGATTCCATGAGTACCATATATACTGTATTATTTAACTCAACTGGCAGCAGTGCCAGTTCTATGTTTGAATAAACCGTCAAGGGGAAAGACCAAAACCATGGCGGGAAATTAAATCGTTAAATACAATGTATAACTTTTCCTTTTTGCTTTCAATATAATCTATGGGTACATGTATTGTATAAGCTATAGATACAATGGAAGAAAGTGGTATATAAACAGTCAGATCTAAGGGTATATTAACGTTGTAAATGTCAATGTAATGCACGCTGCCGATGACATCCGGAATATAAACATAGAATACATGAACCCCAACAGTGCATAAAACCACGTAATATATATACGTTTGTACATCCTAGTCAAGATTGTTTCACTCATCTGACGCTGATGGCAGTCTACTGATGGTGTATTAAATGTGACAAAAAAACACAGACTACGTCCGAATCTGGTTACTTGACAACGAGACGCTCGAGTAAACCCAGACTGGTGTGACCACCACTGATTGCCAAGCTACACGTGTAACCCGTGATGTCGTTGAAGTTACATTGTACAAGCAATTCCATAATATAAAACTAAGCTAATCAGATAAAGGAAACACCTGTGAAGAATAGTTTTCATAAGATTAGATTCAAATACATATTGAATGGCTCAATCTTTCTTGAAAAGTGTTAAAAGTGGCACTACTTCGGAGTTACAAATTATTTCAGAAATGCACTGTCAACATTAACATGTAAAATACATCATAACAGTAGCGGTGATAGGCAAATTAACTGCCTAGGACAGTTCTTAATACCGTAAAAGGATCTATATTAAAATAGTTGAGCAATTGTATTCGTGCTTATATTCAAATATTATATATATAATATATTAAAATATTATGTACAAAAATGTCCATTACAATAACACTTCAAAATAACAAAAACACGAATTAATAAAATAAAGTTAACAGGGAACAGTTGCAACACCATTGTCCGACTAAACTTCGTAACGCCAGATTTCTAAATGGAATTATTTTCACATGATAATTCATATTTTATGTTCAGGGGCTAGGTCACCAGATGGCTTGTCGTTCGTGTCTCAATCTTTTTTGTCGAACGCCATTTACGTGCATTTAAAATGAAGCAAGACAAAGTGATTAAAATTGGACACTAAAAAACAGACAAAATCAAATACTGATACATTACACAAGTTATCCACCACAAAGTTTACACTACAATTAGTCAAAATGGAATGTGTCCATTTGTATGTTAACACAGTGAAACAATTGATCACACATGGGATTTCATTTAGTCCGTTATTGATATTCGTGTGTTTCAGACCTGCATTTGAGATCTACACTGTAAAACTGTGCAAGTCCACCTCTATTTGTTTCCTGTGCGTTTTAACACTCAAAACCGTCGTGTCCAAAAACTTGTATATTTAGGACATATCACATAGGCTGGGCAGCAAGACTATGTCCGAATTAATCTATGTGAACAGCGGTGACGTCAAGGTGCAGTCCGATTTAGTCAGTGGTTGAACCATGTAAGATTCCATGTTATTCTTGCGGATGTTAATAGCGCTTGTTAGAGTTGATATAACACGCAGATAGCTGATGTGGCGTTACCGTAATTAGTATAAACCAGATCAACCAGTAGTTTCATTTGAAGACAACTCATTATATATTACCAGTCTAATAAAATGTCTTGTCCTTCGAAAGGCAGATACTATTATAAAAACTGTCACTGATTTGACATATAATCTTATATGTAACAATTTTCGTCCAGCAAGTCTGTCAGGTAAGACGCGAAATATTAGTCTTTGCCGTCACCCGACAATTGTAAGAAGTCATTATGAAGCAAGCTCTGTTGTTTTCTTGACTCGTGCTTTTTCTTTGCCCAAACCACAACGCCGACTATAGCAACTATCACGAGAATAACACTGATACTCAGTCCTATAGCTAACCGTAAACTGCCCGTGTGCTGCTTCTCTTCTGAAACAAACAAAAAAACATGTAGACCGGGCTTCGGGATATTGATGTTAGATGTTTATGATATCAGTAATTGACACAAATGTTACCTTTATAGTCATGTTTTAAAATAGCAATACTTGTACAACAAGATTATATTTGTGCTCGATTGTGTGATGAGCGTTTTGAGTGGGTTGTATTGGATACATATATATGAAATGTTTAGCTAATCAAGAAATATTCAAATAAAATTAGTATCGTTGTAGAGTGCATCAGTCCTTTTTCCTATTTAACAACTCTAGTTTAACTTAAACACCAGCACCGCCTTCCGGTGTTCCAACTTTTCATCTTCAGACTTAAAATAAATCTTTAATCAATCTGAATTCTTTGGGTAGCTTTAGACTTTGAAAAGCACATTTCTGTTCATTAACCGTCTACCTAGATATGTAATCAAAATACTAACCAGCACATGTCAAGCCAGAAGCATCAGCCGTTGCCTTGGCGACCCGGTTAGCCAACCCTAACGTGACATTTCCTGCAATGTCCCCGCAGAACCGCCGAGCTGTTAGTCCCATGCATTGGATATATTTTACAATGAACCTGAAACACAAAGACATGTTTATTTGTTCCTCTAACGCACAAATTTGAGTGTTCACTAGTTTGGTTATTGAAACGAAAACAAGAACAAAACAACTGTTTAGAACGTATTAAATACATAAATATATATTAAGCTAATTTATTATTATTGTTTTTTTTCAAGCTTCAAGCAATATTAAGTTTTACAACCTTCACTATATTTTGCAACATTCTCTCTTTGTTTTCTACAATATTTCATGTAGTTCACATAATTCAAATCCCTACTCCGTAAACAGATACATGTATTTATTTATTATTCGATATTCTTGTGGTTTATTCCCGTTCGTCCGGTGAACGGGGGCAGAAACAAAAACTATCAATAGACGGAACTTCTAAACAACAGCCGATATTTGCATTTATTGATCTACTTACAATCAGTTTTGTTATTCTTTTGGAAGAATTGGTGTAGGGTTACGAGTAATTGGTCCTATTAATGTTCTTACCGTGAGACATGCTTTTGTTTTTCTACTCACCTACAGAAATCTCTGTTGAATTCAAACTTGCAGGCTGATATTTGCCTTTTGACGATTGGACGCTGCATGCATGGGGCAACTAATTCTAAATCTGCAAGTAAAACACCCAGAAACTTTAAGCAAATATTGATGTGTTTATATTTGTTTATGACATTTTCAGACAAACGTATGCTGATTTGTTGCCATGTTATTCTGTGTAGCTTGCTGAACTCAGAAAATAGTAGTGGATTGGTAACCACGGCAATTAGTTTTGTATGTTTTAAATTCAAAATGGTTGCTTGATGGCAAAGGTCATTTGGAGAATTATTGTCAAACCTCTGTTGGACATGGTCAATGCATAGGTGTTAAATTTGTCCAGGAATATTCGGGAATATGTTTATTGAATATTCCGGGGTATTTCAATACATTGGTTTTCTCATATGACCATACATTTGTTATGGTGTGGTGGTATTAGGTACATGTATGAGTTTTTTAAACGAGGACATAATAGTGCAATAACGATCTTGGCCATACCAGCTAACGGTGGTATAACATTCCATCGATGGCAATTGTAAATTATAGATGAATTCAATAGTTATATTATCATCACACAACATGTTACATACACATAATACCGGATCACATTGTTCGAATGGTAAGATAATTAACCTTAATAAAACATAGCCATATATACATAGAGCGGGTCCATTTAATCTGTATGAACTTTCCAGAACCTAATGCCCTCTGGCTAAGGGCAGCCTGTTTCCAGATTATGTTCATGCTGTCATACTTTGCACTGGATGAACATTATCTTTCAAACAGCGATTTTGTGGTTGAGTTTGAGTCGCCCTCTACTGTTGGAATACACCGCCATCACATAAGTGAAATACCCTTGTGCGCGGAATTATTTGCGATAAAAATATTATTCAACTTTAATATTTTTCAACGATTTTGCAACGAATGATTATGGTAAGTTTTAATTTACAAACCAACGACTAAATAAAAAACATAAAAATTTATAAGCGATTGAATTCCCAATCTGACGAATGTATGAAACCGATTCTGTACACCGTTAACGTTAAAATATCTAGCTTGGCATCATTTTTTTCCCAGCTAAACTAAAAGTTGGCTGGATATTTATATAACACGTTAACATTTCGGAATATTGATTAAAAAATGAACATTTTGGGTTTGTGCGAATCAAAAACTGTCTATTTGGGCAATTTACTGCAGCCCGAAGTAGAACTGCCTAGGCGCCACGTACTTATTTCTTCCTCTTCGTGAAAGAAACTGGGTGTCATGGCATGATGTATAAGGGTTGATCGAGATACAGTTCTATTCAATGGGAGATCGCCGAGGTTAAGTTCCAGTATTGAAAATGGGTATACGCAGTATCTTCCATATCGACTAGGAAATAGCGTGGGTTATTTGTCTATTATTCATAGAAACATTCGAGGTTTATATAACACGCTAAAATTAATAGCAGAAAATATTGTCTACAATTTTGTCTGCATAGCAGATTGATTGTTCAAAAACTAGGATGAAGGCTTTGGGTCTGTCTTACGAAACAGATTTCATAGATGTAAAATAGAGCTTCAATTATATTTTTTCTTTGGAAATGAATACGTACAGCAATAAAGCGACTGAAATAAAGCTTTGTCTGGATCTGGTATTCGTTCATGGACTTCAATGAGTTTTTGCTTCACAGAATGGAAAGTATATGGACTGTATATTGTTGCTGATGTTAGTATACGCGAGGCTCTGATTTTGTAGTTGGCAGTTTAACGTATAGAACTGCCAACGTGTCTTAACTTAAATTATATCAATTCCATGTATGTCATGTAAAATGAGATTAAAATCACGAATTTACAATTTCGCTATCTGTAGTCCTGACATATACATGTATATAGTTGTTGATAAAATTTGTTTCCGTGGGATGTTTCCTTTAACTAGTTCATGCTAATTTAATTCACAAAAGCATTAACAATACCTTATCTTAATTAAATTCGTTGACATATATAAGCATATGGACCAGAAAGAAGGCCTTCACATTGCATCAAAAAGACCCACTCGCTTACGTCACAATTTCAGTTTGAGCCTCGTAGATAATAAAGACTTTTCGGAAAATGAATTCAAAATGATCTTTCTTGTTTTGTGAGAATCGGCGACTGTACGTAACAATATGAAGGCATAATAATATAAAGGCTGACTAACCCTTGTAGCCGATACCACAACCAAACTGCAACGATGCGTCTGTCCTAACCCACTGCAGGTAAGTGGCGCTGTTGCAGGATTCTATATATCCTAATGTGTTCACACAATGTGTTACGTCTGGGTATACACTGAAATGGAAACAAAATCAAAATACAGTGTTCCGGCCAACAGGATTATCTTTAAATTTATCTATCTCTTCACCTTTAAATTATTCCAAAATAGATAAGAATCGCTGGTTAAAGATTAATTTAATCTCAACAACACATCTCTTACGGTATTCACCAAACATGCTATTCTTAACATATAATATTGAATACTGCTACATTATAATTAAAACTAATTCGAGCTGAAATATTGAATAATCTTAAGTTTGGATTTATAGGTAAGTATTCCCTATCATTTGCGCTAAAGATCAGTGAAGGCCTAAATGAGGCCCGTGTAAACGTTAAAAGCAATCACAGAGACGACATCTTTCTCACCTGTGTTATTCTAGTATGGAATTGTGATTGTTTAATTCACCGTATTTACAATAATAATTCCGTTCACCGAGGTTTGCATAATATTCGAACAGCCTTTCTAAGATAAAGAGAAGTATGGAATTTAGTTGTGACACTATGATACGAAAAAAAGATTTCGAATAAAGACAACGTACATGAACTATTTTTGAACGAAATGTCACAATCTTTCTTCAAGATAAAGTAATTGCATTGCAAACAATGTTGTTTCGTGGCAAACATAATATTAAAAATAGCTAGAATGAGTTAAATATTAAACTTACAATGGGACTACTCGGTTACTTACCCACAAGCGTGTTTGAGTTTAGTCACATCAAATGTCTTCATACCAAGTTTATATCGGCTAAGAGGCTGTAGACATCTCTGTAATGCTGAATCGTCACACGAACTGCTCACTTGACCTGATAGCAGAAACATATAGCTAGAATAAAACTGATGGATTAATAATTCAGAACGTTTTCAGAATCTCTGAGGGCGTGCCCACTCACAACTTATTGAATTCAATGAAAATTGTTTGTTTGTTTGATCGGAGTTTTACGCCGTAATTAAGGTTATTCCACTTATGTGACGGTGTGTAAACCCAATCGGTGAAGGAAGCCAACAACGACGCTGGCAACACAGAAGACTTCACAATACACTTACAGGAATGGGAAAATCCATTGCACATGAAATTCGTCGCCTTTATAATTTAATTATATTATAACATATTATCAATCATTATTGTGTTATCAATTGCGGAAGATAATTTTCATGATTAAACTAACAGTGCCAAGAAACATAAAATCTGTTGGTTTAGGTTACAGTTTGTGCTAAGTTAAACTGGTTAATACTAAAAAGAAACTGAATATTACGAGAACAAGCCAGATGTCAAATAAATTCCTTCACAACACAAATTATACTTTATCCATGTTTTGGTTGATCTACATTTTCTGATGCCCAAAAACGATCCAATACAACCCTCATGGAACATTTTTCTATTTTATCCATGAATTAAGTAAATCACATTGGAATATAGTCAACCTTTATGGCTTAGTTCGGGTTTCATCCGAGATTGTTCTGTTAAATATAGTTTCCTAAGAGTAAGGTGAATTGTAGACCAATTATGAAAATTGATTTTTTTTATACATTTTCTGAAAGCATATTATTACTCCCATAATGGCTTTAATCACCAAGCTGCATTAGTTTCCAGCTGCACAATGCAGTTATGGCCAACAAGTGAGTCAGGAAATGTTGTTCGTCACTAGTAAAACTAATTGTTACTTCTGTTAATGCCAAAGTCTAGATAGGAAATTGGCATTAGCAGAAGTAACAATTAGTTTCCTTCACATATAAATCCTCTCAAAGGTAAGGTGTTAAGACATGCACAGCCTACCGTTAATTACCCAGTGGTTATACAGCTGATTGATTGATTGGTTTGGTGTTTTACGCCGTGCTCAGTGGTATTTCATTTACATAATGGCGGTGCATTTCAATAATGACAATAATATAACCACATAATGTGAAGCTACTTCAGTATAAGCTGTATTGGAAAGATAATGTTCTTCCAGTACAAAGTACGCGAGTATGAAGGTTAATTCGAAATATACTGCCAAAGATCAGATTGGAGACTGCTCTTGTCTGTCATGCAGTTTCATCTGCCATATCGGGGCTATCCCCACACACAAGAGAATGAAAATCGTACCCTTTGTTTTGTTTAATATAAAAATAATTTTCTATCAAAGTCACACAAAGCAGCGAACCCTCAGCTGTTGTAGCCACTTTATCGTTGCTCCTCAACATGTTTACAATACAAGACATATGTTACATTTTGGAAATCAAATCATCACGGACCCAAAAAGTTATACTTATTTTCCATGTTGAACTTTACACCTTTCAAATTCATGTCAGCTTGAAATGGACATGTGGAATTTTATACATTGTTCTGTTTTATTTTTGTCTGTTTAATAACATTCTTTATCAAATTAACATTACTATATAGCCTCTTAGAGATATCTTTAAAACCGGCGCCGGTCTTCGTCAACTGAGGGCATCTGAGGGCTTGCCGACTGGAAGCAATTGGAGGTATCTGGCAGCATCTTGGAGTTTCTGATCGGGTGCCGATTTTGACCGACCTGAGCGCTCCTGTGACTATCCACAACTGGCATACGCCCAGTTGTACCCAGTAGCAAGCGAGTTGAGCATAATATATTTTTCTGCGGCTGTAAGCATCCAGTTCCACCGACATGAGCGTGTCATATTATTGTGTCAACATTAGTTCACCATTGCTTATTATTAGTTTAAATTTATATTGCTCACAGGAGCACCTTTTAAGACGTATGCCCTATTTCGTATATTAAAGCGCTATATTGTTTTACACAAAATGAAGATATATAAATATGTTTGTGGAAGATATCATTTTAGATGTTTTCCGCTAGCCTTTGTTTTTATAAATGACTACTAACGTCTTTATTTTGTTTCCCAACCATGCGGCCATGTCGTAGTCGACCTGAATGTGTGCTATGAATCAGTGATCATTCAGATGCTACCTGTTCTTGAAAATCGTTGTCTGTGAACAGAAGCTCGACATGGCCGTTACACACAGTCAAAGCGTCCAGCACTGAAAAGATTCTTAAGATCGCAGTCGACCTGCACCGGTCTTTTATAGAACCGTATACCAGTCAGGAGGAAGATATTTAAATGTTTGTTTTCTGGTTTATGCTACACGTACATCAACTTACGTAAAACAAATATGAGAAATTCGTAACCTTCAAATGATGAATTTGTACGTATTTTCATGCCGTCATTACTCCAGTGTAGGATGTAATTATACCACTTTGTATTATCAAAGCATTAGTATAATAACGTGTCGTGATTAAGTCCTATACAATTACCATTTGAACCAATGACCGCGTATGACCGGATATCAAAGTCGTTATCCCTTTTAATATCCTCTGAAACTAGAAACAGTTGTCATATTAAATAGACTGTATGACTGAAAAAAACAAATATGATAGAATTTTACACAACCAGTTTCAGTTTTGCAGAAACCCCATTATATTGAAGAATAACATTCTTAGAGAATGAATACGCTTTTTCTTTAAGTGGCATATAGAAGTTGTAGATAATCTTAATATGGGGGCAGGTTGTAATGATGTCAACCTCTTCCTTGTCATTCAAATGGCATTTCGACACAGCTACTTGTGACTTTGTCAAGTATAATATGAACTAACATAGGCATAATCTGTTCATATTATGTACCTATGTTTTAAAGATCATACACATTGATAAACAGTTTTTAGAAAAAGTAGAAGGTGGTTTGGTGATCACCGCAACGTCTGTGTTTCCAATATATGTCTAGAGTACCAGATTTATTCGTCTTTGTTTTAGTAATATATAACAACAGTTGTAAAAGTGTTTATTGTACTGTAGGTGCTGCTGATTACGGTATTCCTGTCGTTCATCGGGAAAACAAGCTATCAGATCAAAATACTGTTAGAGGGACTAAATATTAAAGATATTTTAAGCACAGCAGCAAACAGTCCCAGGCGAATCTCAAGCCTCGGGAAAACAACTAAAGTTTAATGCAAGAAAACCAAAATGAACCGTTTAGCAAATACATTTTAATTATGGTGACTCATAAGCTGGGCGATTTCAAAGGGATGGGTAGTCAGGCAAACCTGACCACCTTGAGAGAAACCAATTTCATGCTTCTGATTGGGAAAGCGCTAAGCCTTCAACAACATTATGATAATAAGAAACACGTAATTAAATTGATTGCACAAAGACTTTGTACCGTTATGTACAAGCAATCACCATGACGCCAAATGCTAAAGACATTATGTCCTTATAGTAATTACATGTACGTAACGTTACGACGGCTTTGTGAAACGGCACACAGATATTATTAGGGCAACGTTTCGGTCTCGACCCTAAGGCCGCTCTCAAGCAAATGATTAACACACATTCACAATAACCGTTAAAATATATTTACCAAAAACATTATTGAACGTCACGAAGTGATATACGACCAATAAAACAATCTACGTAATTGTTTGGGCATCCTAACCTAGAAGACAATGCGATCATGACGTAACGTTCTACTTACAGAAAATATAAAGATAGTGATTTTTTAAATGTTTCGCCCCACAAGTTTCTGTTATATTCAACTGATAATATAAACATATTATTAGAAATATGATTGTAATAAAAACGTTTTTATAATGACACAAAATCTAAAATAAATAAAAACAATTACAGTAAAATCATCCCCATTACCGTACAATAGACAAAACCCAATATTATCAACATTTATATATTTAAATTACCATATTTATAATTTCCCAACAGCCATTGGTTTCACCTTGTGACCAGTCGTGTGTTAGTTGTTCAAATGCCTAAGATCAGTATGCTTCTTGAGAATATTCATGCTGTCAGTATAGGTATATGGTAGTAGATCACTGGTTCTGGTGGGCTGGGATTACACCTTATAAGATACCATCAACTGTTACTATGATAGGCGTGCTAAACGCCGATAGAATGATATGTCTTGACTTATGGCATCTTATTCATTCTTCTTTTACAGACACATCAGATAACTAGAAGGGATCAGAAAGAGTTGTACCTTAGCTCATTTAGCGCTATTGACAGACATCACTCAACTACACTATCATAATATTTAATTCCAATATATACATATACATGTGTAAGAAGAGAAGTACATTTGTTTAACAGAGAAAAACTATTAACACCACCCCTGTATGATAACTTGGTAGATGAATCACCACCTACATATTAAATGTATGTTGAAACACGGCGTATCTTTTGCATAAAACATTGGACTGCCGTAACATTTACAATCTATTTTTCCCGATGCCAATTAACAAATCGGGTTTACGTGAGATCTTCGTAAACAGAAAATGTTTCAGAGTTAGTTGAAACTTCAATTCTCTTTGATCAAGGAGGAGTGTTTATTGTACTTGAGTTTAATAGTGGTGATTAACAAGACAATTGTTAACAAATTAATCAAGCCTAGAAAGAGAGAGAGAGAATATATATGGCAATATCGGGTTGCGATTCCCTCTCTGTCCTTCACGCTGTAACGATCCGTTGCCTATATATCATTATCTGTCAAGAGTGACATCAAGGGGCTTTAATGTATCGTAAGAGCTCAGTTTTCCCCTCGAGTTTAAAGTCTGGATTGATGTTTGTCTGGCAAGATTTATTTTAGGATACGACCTCAGGGAGCATAAAATGGTACAGCTGACCTTAGCATCTGCCAATCGGCTAAACCTGGCGCGATTCTTGTTATTGTGGTATCATCACTAAGCTCGGTCGTGATAGGTGTATGAATATGCCTAAACATCTTACGTTTTCTTCAACGAAAGCCTATTTACCGCCGTATGCACAATAAACCCATAAACATTCTTATGAACTACACAAAGTTCAGGAGAAGATTGTGTTCTGATGGCAAAAGAGATGTAAACTATCAATCCGTTTACGTTAGCGGTAACCCGCAGACTAAGGAAAAGTTCCAACCAAAATTGCAACGACCGTATCATGTCCGAGGTGATTTGCGCAGTACATGCATTCGAGGATTTTCGAGTGTAGCATCTGTACCGAAATGTATACAACAACGAGCGAACAGCTTGTGGTTTTAGATTGGCGCACACATTATTTCTAAACTTTCAGTGACATTGTCGTGTTAACGAGCAACACTTCTTATGGATAACGATGAGATTGTTAATAACGTGTTTTTTTTTTACCATACTGTGGAATTAAGACTGCTTTGCATCAAATATGGTCGACCAGAAGGCTTTGATAGGAGCGGCCTGGACATCACATCTAAATGCAGTATTGCTCACAACATGAAATATGAAACACACGAAGACAAGACTTGTGTGTAAAATCGTAAACAGAGAGTAACAAACACTCCTCAGGGAATCACTGTGACATTAAAGCGATACAATTGTAGTCAATCGATCCATTATGGCCATCAACTCGCATAACCAGCAAAACGATAACTTTAAAGTTGGTCTGGATAAAAGAGGTGCTCAATGACATCAAACTGATTGCACTTTAAATCGCGCTTGATTATGCCTAAATCCGTTTTAACGAGTTATTAAGGAGTCGACATTTGCTAAAGTAAGCGGCTCGATAAAATGCACATGGTTGACACATACACATTTTATTGCCATATGAATATGAATGTGCAAATTGCTAGTGCAATACAGCATATCTAATCGATATGATGTGCAATTTAACTCAAATATAGAACCCTGTCTGAACTGAGAAACCCAAAGCCAAACGCATGCACATGCCCGGGCAGATAAACACTTAAATCAAAGAAACGAAACAATGTGGATTACAGACATTTGCATGGGTATTATTAATTACACGTTTTCTACGCAAAAAGACGGCAGTTGGAGCAATAAAACGCATTTCTAGTACACACGGTATCATCACACTGTCCCTCTATCCATATCTTTTGAGCACTGATTGGCCACTGTAATTTGTTGTACACCAGAAACCAAAGCATTGTCGTTCTAAAGACTACTTTGAAATGTTCAGTATGAGACCACACGAAACAGCCGTGAACTTATATTCACAAACACAAGCGTTGTAAAAGTGATTTCGATAGAGTTCTCAAGTCAGACAAAAGCTTAACAGTGTCAGAGAATAAGACAAAACATATTTTTGGTGATTAAATGTCTAGTTAATTCGCGACAGATATTGTCATTATTAGGCTTTTGACGTGGTTTTGGCTTTGACTTTGAGTTATTTATGTTAATTTAAATATCAGTCAGGGAAATGTGTGCGCACTAGTGGATATCTTGATTTGGTCTCCTAATGGAGGATTATTTGTCGTAGACATATTTAGGCTTACATGTAGCTGATCTTACTATCAATACGTAAATTATTAATAACCTCTCTATTTCCAGAAGGCCTTAGGCGCCTTTAGAGTATTAGACCACCCAAAATAGTGTAGGATGAAATTGAAAGATCTTGAGCAGTGTCCAAAAAGCTGTATTTTCGTGTGTTTTGGGCATCAGGTAAAACCATTTGACACCACACACATGTAGAGATGTTAATATTCATTTAAATGTTATTTAGCCTTGTAGGTCGAAATTAAATCGATCCACAAAGATAAATTCCACTTCAATGCATATTTACACCTACAAATGCATGCGATGTCAAATGGGCCAGAATATAGTTTCATTAACCCATAACACAGAGGAAAAGTTTATAGAGGTTTTATCTGATGCGAAATATATTACCCACTATTTCGGGGCATTGGTTTGCTGAAGGGTATTTCAGTCATAGGACGACTATGCTTTGCCAATGTATCGTGGCAAACTTTGAATAAACATCTTAAATATCAACCCAAGACTTGAGTAGCCACTGGAAAGCTATTCCATCTCGTGCTCCACGTCTGAAAGGTTTTGCAAAACTGGCCCCTGTGGCACGATAGTTGTTTTCTATTCGTGTCGTGTGATCAGTCCACTATATCTTAAACATATAAATAAAACATCCAAATGACGACGTACTTTAAACGACCAATGGAATTTTATGCCAGAATTTGTTCAAGTAATAGTGCAAGTTCACCAGTAAGCTATTATTTGTGTGCTGTTACTCCAAGAACAATGATGGCTGGTGTGGGGAGAAGTGTTGAATCACACACAGTCGCTTGGCAATCTAAGTTTTATGGAAAAGTGTGTACGTAATCTGGAAATTATTGGATTTTCCTTTCGATTACGCTTTTATATATTTATCCCCAAGTAGCTACATGAGTGAACCCAATAATGAATGAAATATCACGTAACTGAATGGGGTACTGAAGTAATTTGCTATGTGGCAAGAAATCCGTAACTATGATTACTGCAAATGATTTTCGTTATCAAACTGTTTCAAGCTTTACTGTTCCCCGAAACTCGTCAAAAATACTTCGGATGCCCTTGATAAAACAGGTCGCCAGATTGTGTTTATTTATACGAATGGAGGGAAAAGCTTGATATAGGCTACAAGGGAAATCATACTACCGACAACAGAGACATGGGTTGCATGAGTCAAGCACCGACTAATTTAGCAACACCAATGACAGCAAGTTCACGTAATCGTGAAATTGGAAACTAACCTTAAGCCCGAGGGTCCATTTATATAAACAAAAGGAGTATTCAGAGTATCCTGGCGGAACGCTCTGACATCAACAGTTACGATACTGTGCTTACTGGGTTTCCGACGGGACTGGGCATGGACATTTTTTTAAGGCCATTAGGGAAGATAAACATTTACCCAGATTTACCTATGTTTGTTACTGCATTAGGAACAGTCAATGACAATAACTCTTAACTGATCTTGACCTTAAACAGAAACCTTTTCATGACGTCACAAAAAGATTTATTTAAAAGTGGGACGAACGAAACTTGATGCTCGTGGTTAAGGAGATCGTTAAACACTTTGAAATACCATTGACAGCAATTTAATCCTGATCAAAAAATGTGGACAGCAACAGTTACGTAACATGAGCCATACTCCATTATATTTCCCTCATATTACGGCGTTAAACATTAATGAGGCAAAACCGTTAACTTGTTGGCGGAAACAGAAAGTTTAATCAAAGTTTGTAGATGTTTCGTCACTGTCAGTTTAGATTTTTTTTTTCTCATGGTCGCCTTTTTTTAAAATTACCCGGAAGAGTTTTATAAAGCACATTGTTAAAACAACAGTGAAATTTACTATTTTATGAAACATGTTTTTGTTGTGAAAGTTATGATGGATAACTGAAGGAGTTCACATCATATTTATTTTAGTTCTATATAAATGTTTATAAAATATTTGATTCTGTTTTATAGTATTCCCTATTATTTTGATTCTGGTCAGAGAATCGCAGATGCTAATATCCAGAAGGTGTCATCTCTTCTTGATGCAGAGCACTTCATCATATTGTTATGCAACTTAGGCCATCCCGTCTAAATGTAAAGTAGCAAAACCTGATGTGATATTGGAATATTGAATCTTGCAATAATAAATTAGCTATTGGTGACACAAGGCCTTTGTCCATCATTATTAGGGCATTGTCACATTTTACTCTTGAAATCCTTTTCATCTCTTCTAGGCAATTCAAAGATGGGAAACAGGCCAGGAATGTAATGGAGGCACCAGCTAACATTATATAATCTTTACAAATAAAGAATAACTGTATCATTTGTTAATGGGGAACCCCAATTACTTCTTAAAGTACTAACATACATGTAAGAGCTTTGCGGAAAATAGCCAAGAAATTACTACTTAGTAACTAATGGAATTGCTTTACACATCAAGTAGAGTTATTGTTATCTATGATTTACAAGAAAACAATGAGTAGTGGCGATAATGTACCCTAAATGTTTTAACGAAGGAAAAAGAAAAATGCGAGTTAGGGAGTCGTACCTTTATAGAGATTCTGTTGACAATTTTTCTGAAAACGTATTTACTTATAAAGATGGGGTGTGGTATAATATCATCAAGTTGCTCGTGATTTCCTTGCACTGGGATCGAACATGTGAATGGAGTCCAGGGACCAATGTAACGGAGTACACCTTATAACAAGGAGTTAATCATGTGTGTGTTTTCTACTGTAGCTGTTTGGACATATCAATATTAGCTTACATGTTGTGCAACTTCCATGGCGATCAGTTCGGAATGTATTGTGGGAATTTGTAGTTACGTGCAACGGAAGCTTAGACCGTTTTTTGAAAGAAGTTATACAATAAATACGTTTTACTTTTCACGAAGGTACGGATCGTGTACAGACCAATTATCTCTAAAAAGTCTATATAGTATTTTATTTTGATATCAACAACGGTTAACTTAATAGTGAACGGCTGATAGCATGGGTTATGGTAGAAGACAAGGCGCGCAGAACATTAACCTGTGACACCGGCAGAATCGATGCTAGCCTACTTAAAACCTCTATGGTCTCAGTCAGTGCGGGGAATCAGATCACTGTTCAATAACACAAAGGTGTATTGATGAACTGGTATTTATTTTCATCTGATCAGCACAACGTCATTACTCTACCTTGCAATTACTCTACCTTGGAACGGAATCTCTTTGTCAATCTAAAACCTGCTACAGGATTGCTTTTATGTATATATTGTATCTGTTCGACGCCCTTGACCAGGTGTAAATTGACGCAAGTAGTCTTATTCATATAAATAAGTTAAACTTAAAACAGAAATAAAAAGTAGAAGATAGGGTCGGCCAATGACACGAAGCCTTCTGCCACTGTTATGTTTACATTAACAAAACTAGTAACATAAACAAATAACATAAAATCATAAATTAAAGTTGATTTATTAAGTCACCCGACAGGTTTGATATATGGAGGAATATTTTAGCAACTACACCAACCGATAATGCTTCCGGAGAGTGGTATATAAATTTACATTTATAATAAATCGGATTAGATCATTTATATGGAAAACATGTTTGAAAAGCGAGTTGCAAGCACGTTTTCTTAGATGGTATTTTAATTTACCCCTATGTTAAATGCAAATTGATTATCAGTATATTAGATACAAGAAAAAGTTGTCGTATTTGGAAACCCATTTCATTTCAATGCCATGCAGAAACATAGATGTTTGTGTAAGGTTTGGCTGCTTACTTTAGAATATCGTACAGTTACGTTATACATAACACGTAAAATGCTTCAATATGCGTATACACTTACTTTTATCTTCTCCAAAACCAACAGTAATGTTACTATACAATGTGTATATTATATGAATATGAAAATGCTATCCATATGATACTATGAATGAATAGCTGTTTTATAAATATCGATCATATATATTGGTAAAAGCGGAAATCTGATAGTATTGATTGCACATATGGGCCTTTCAAATGCTACTCACTATAAGCCTTCATACTCACAGTCAGCTCAGAGGAATCAGATCTGATCTGGACAACATTATCGCCAAACCAAACTAATTATTCTCCTTCACAACAACATTATGTGACGTTTATCCACAACCTGCTTGAGCGAATCGACATCAGTGAACAGGAGTTTATCTTGTAAATATATCATACACGCATTTCCGTAGAAAGCTACGCAGAACAAAAGTGTAAATAACAAAACTTCACCGTACGTTTCCTTTGTAGTTAATTTAAATCATTGTAACTGTGCGGGATATCGTATGGGTAGGAATGTGGCTCTACAGCCCACCATACCACTCAACGGTTCATATTGATTAGTTATTTGATAGTGTTGTAGTTCGTACTCAATGGTATTTCAGTTATAGGTTAACTATGCTTTGCCATTGTATAGTGAAACACTGGAGGAAACCTTCTTAAAAATCAGCCACTGGAAAACTGTGTCTGTGTGCGTTAAACGTCTGAACGGTTTTGTAAAACTGGCCGGTGTGGCGCGACAGTTGCGTCCAGTGTGAACTTAGAACAGAAGTATTATATTTGTTTTCGAGTTGTGTGAGCAGACACCTGTAACTAACACATGCAACTAGAACAGTCTAATATTGGCGCTGAAGGCAAAAACTCTGATAGATAATTATAATCAAAGATAAATTGGGTACGGCATCATAACGGTTTGAAGTTGAAAAAAGTAAATTTTCTCAATCGAGTTATGGCAAGCTTGTGTTTTAGTTGTTGTAGTTACTTTCAGGAAATCTGTTCAACGAGGTACAACCACTGTATACGAGAAAATCATTAGCGTTTGATTTAAATTTTTTATTTAAAGACTAGAATTCTCCGCAATCATTTTATTAAGACCTCAAGGTCGCCAAGAATCTGAAGTGACGGGAACATTACAACAGACAGAGGCGGTAAAGAAAATATTTTTACTACAGGAATAACAGATAAATTGTAATGTAACATAGTCGCACTACTATAATAGAGCGATAAACAAAAGTAAAACAAATCAATTAACATGTTCTTCAACATAAGTTGCCTTATTTATCAAAGTTAAACTGTTTCACCTTTAGAAGTTTTCCAGCTGGTGTCTAGGGTTGCGAAGGTTTCACCAAACACCAACAACAGAATATCTGAATAGATTAACGAAAAAAAATGTTGATTTGTTTGAACTGTTTCAGATTCTTTTGGACACTTCCTTGTGGTTAAAATACACGGAATCCACGAATACATGTAACCACACTAATACAATAATCCAAAAGTAACAAAATTTATTGCAAAATTTTCATTTGTATTTGTGAACTTAAAAAAACCGCTTGTTTTGAAGATCAAGATGAAGAACCGCTTCATCACTGCTTCACCTAGCTGACTTGAAAATTAGTCCAGCATATTACAATGGATTTCACAAGTCTATCAGCAAAATGCTTATTAATCGCGTGAGAATGTCTGTGAATAAAGCACCTTCAGTAGACAACAAAAACAAATTTTAATTTACTATTTCGGTGTTAAGTCGTAATAAGAAAGTTTCCCTAACCGGCATGTGTTTTTAATTTAACGAAAGGTACAAGTGAAGGAGATTATTTCGCCTTAAACTTTCTAAATTCTAACTGTAAGCGATCATCTGAACTCTCTAAATGGTCAACTCGGACATGTTTTCACCGCGCATCTTTTAATATTGTACCGACTAGGTATTATTTTAACAGAACACGTGAATGCACTTTAGTTTCAATACCGGTAAACAGCCCAATAAGCCGAATTAACATGTTCATATCTTCTTCCTTACTATAAGCTATATTACCGTGTGATGAAAACCTACTAAATTTAGAACATCTGGTGAGAAGGTGTCATCTCATCTTGATGAGTAGCACTTCATCTTATTGTATTATATAACTTAGGCCATCAAGTCTACATGTAAAGTCCCAAAAGCCTGATGTGACATTGAGTCATCTTGAGAGTAGAACTTAATTGGCTATTGGTGACACATTGACCTTTGTCCGTCACTATTGTGTTATGTTACTCGGGAAATCGTTTCGATCTGTTCTATGAGATAAACAGATGGGAAACAGGTCAGGATTGTAATCGAGGTAAGATATAACATTATACGATATTTACACAGTAAAAACGAGAACGGAACACTGAAACATTTTATTATGGGGAACCCTCATTGTCTCTTTAAGTGCTAACATAAGAGCTTTGAGGAAAGTACCCAAGAAATTACTGCGTATTAATTAATGGAAGTGCTTCTGACATTAAGTAAAGTTCTTGTGATCTATGATTTACAACCTATATACAAGAAAACTTTGGGTATTGGCGATACAGTATCGTACATTTTATGCCTCAAAGAATTTAGAACAAAAGTAGTATAGTTGTTTTTTAGTTGTGTGAGCAGACACCTGTAACTAACACATGCAAATAAAACAGTCTAATTTTGGCGCTAAAGGCAAAAACTCGGATAGATAATTATAATCATCAAAGATAAATCGAGTACGGCATCATAACGGTTTGAAGTTGAAAAAAGAAAAATTGTCTCAATCGAGTTATGGCAAGCTTGTGTTTTTTGTTGTTGTAACTTTCAGGAAATCTGTTCCATGACCAAATTGGACCCAAACTTGAGGAATAACCTTATAAACGCCCTAATGCATATAGTTATCTGATTTGAAAAATATTGGCGATTCAATATTGGACATGTTATGCCTCAAAGAAAAACAACAACGTGCGAGCTAACGACTCATCGCAAAGCGGTACCATTAGAGAGTCTGCTGAAAGTACTTCTGAAAACGTATTAACTTACAAAGATGGGGTGTGGTATAATATCATAAAGTTGCTCGTGATTTCCTTGCACTGGGATCGAACATGTGAATGGAGTCCATGGACCAATGTAACGGAGTACACCTTATAACAAGGAGTTAATCATGTGCGAGTTTTCTACTGTAGCTGTTTGGACAAATCAATATTAGCTTACGTGTTGTGTAAGTTCCATGGCGACCAGTTCTGAATGTATTGTGTCGTCATTGCACATGTAGTTACGTTCAGCGAATCTTAAACGTTTTTTCCCAGAGGTTATAAAATTGATACGTATTACTTTTTAAGACAGGTACAGATACAAACCAGACACCAGAATTCAACATTTGTATGTAACACCCACTATCTTTGAGAAAGGCTAAAGTATTTTAATTTAATATCTATAATGGTTTTTAATTAAATGGTTTTAAATGAATGGTGAACGACGCCTGATAGCAGGGATTATGGTATAAGATATTAAGTGAGGTTTGCAGAACATTTAACTCGCGACACCAGCAGAATCGATACCAGCATAATTAAAATCTCTATGGTCTCCGTCAGTGCATGGGTTCAGATCACTGTTCAATAACACAATGATGTATTGACGAACTCTGCTATTTATTGTCATCTGATCAGCACACCGTTCTGAAACAATTACCTTGGAACGAAATCCGCTTGTCAATCACAAGCCTGCGACATGATTTGTAATCGCGCTGTATGGTATATACTTTCTGTTCAACTCCCTTGAATAGTTGTAAAATGCCATAAACACTGTACAATGTCGCCCATTCATAAAAAAAATAATAAAACTATACACATCGATTGAAAGGAGAAAGAAGACATGATTTATGGCGTGAACCTGTTTCCAGTGGTCTGTTTACATCAGGAAAACTGAACTGCAGGCAACATTTTATAAATTGAAAGTACTCATGAAAGTCATCCATTTATACTGTGAACGAACAATTAATTTCTCGTCATATAAGTATCGTAAGATCATAAATCTTATTTGAATAATTAATTAAATTATTTAAACTGGTATGATATATGGATGAATAGTTTAGTATGTACGTCGTCAGAAAATGCTTCCGGATAATGGTAATACATTTTACAAAAATACTTGGCAGCAAGGCTGCCAAAGAGCTCGCCTGTTCCGCAAATGAAAAGGGATTACATTCTTATGGTCTTTAAGGTTACAATGCAAAATTAATTATTATGTCTGTATAAACCTTGTTAA
>JAVFBZ010041185.1:0-10625 GCA_032466195.1 Katharina tunicata
ACTACTACTACTACTACTACTACTACTACTACTACTGCTACTACTACTACTACTACTACTACTACTACTACTACTACCACTACTACTACCACTACAACTACTACTACTACTACTTCTACTGCTACTACTGCTACTGCTACTACTACTACTACTACTACTACTACTACTACTGCCACTACTACTACTGCTACTACTGCTTCTACTGCTGCTGCTGCTACTACTTCTACTGCTACTACTGCTACTGCTACTACTACTACTACTACTACTACTGCCACTACTACTACTGCTACTACTGCTTCTACTGCTGCTGCTACTGCTACTATTGCTATTGCTACTACTGCTACTGCTACTACTGCTACTGCTACTACTACTACTACTACTACTACTGCTATCACTACTACTACTACTACTTACACTGTCCTTTCTTTCGTGCTAACCTGTATATCTTCACTTTCAATTAAAGTAAGTGCGCCACGAGAATGGAGTAAGTTACCGCTTTTCATCTTGAAATCTAAACTAAAAGATTCACTCATACTCTACTATTGAGGCTCTAATATTTACTATTGCTTACTCTTTGTTCAGCTACAGATACTTTGTTCACCTCGTCAAGGTGCTATTAGTCCTAAATAACAAAAGAAATAATTTTTTTAAAATTTCTTGTCTCTTGTTTAATTGCAAACATGGATAAAACATGTCTATTTATTCCGCTATTGCATGGATTTAATCTTATTTGTACTATATAATTTGTTTTTCTTCGTGATAAAAAAAAATGTATTTGTCATGAAAATGTTCATTTCTAAAGTAATGTTATGCTTGAGCTCTAAGTCATATTTCACAACTTAATTATACAGAGATGCATCTTCACAGATCTATTTATTCTGTGATTTATTCTCTCGGACATAACCAATGTCTGTATTGTGTCCGAAAAGACGGCACATAATCCACGGCAATGAGCATTTTACCTTCCAGCAGTAGCTTGATGACAAACGTAAATGTTTTGGGGCATTTGAATCGATACCGTTTTTGTTTGAATAAAAACGTTTTTGGTAAGTTCATCCGTAAGTTGCCCTTGTGTTTTTGTTAAATAGATGCTAAACTTCTTACTCAAGTTACCCTCATTAATAGCATTTACATCACAGGGTCTGGGCGAAAACCCCCAAAACCAAACACAAAATATCCACAATCGCTGTGAAATTATCACTGTAAGTATATATATATGAATTTTTGCATGGGTCGGCACGCCGTCATATGAGTGAAATAACCATAAGTACGACGTAAAAACCAAATCAAAGGAATCAAACAAATCTCTCTGTCCATGTAAGAGTATATGTATATATTTTTGGGACGACTATAAATTACATAAACCTGATATGTTTATGGCGTTTGTTATGATGTTTGCAATGACGGAAGTACTACTAAAACAGCTATGAGGCAATCACGACATCAAGGGAAAAGCTAGTAGAAACAGACAGGCATTATTTTATGGGTTACATTATAAAATATAACAACAAAGCCCGTGTCATTAAAACAGACAAATGGTAAATAAGTGTAGATTGTGTCTGTTCAGTGCGTTCATTCATCCAGGTGATCCGCGTCCTCAATCAGATCTACCACAGGAACACCTGAAAGTGGATGGCGGCGAGATCAAAGGTTCTTATAAACAGGTATTATTGTAGGTGAGGGATACATCAGTGTTGTTACCGTCTTAATTGAGTGTTATCTGTTTTTCATCACTTTAAAAGAAAGGACTCATTTGTAAGTTCGCACTTACCGTTTGAATAATAAGCTTTTAGTTGTAAATCTACTGTATGATTAAGCCAACAAACAAACAAGTTTTTCTTAACACGGCGATCCACAGAACTTGAAAGTTTGGATCTTATATCTATAGACAATATATATTTTGTCAAGAGTAATCACACATTGCCTGATATATATATTTATACAAAAATATATATATATGTTAACTGCGATTTTCATTTGCATTTTTTGTTGACCCGTTAAACTTGATTTGTGTTTGTTTAGCGAGTTGAGTTTACATACCGGTATAGATAGATAGTCTGTTAAGGTATTATCAATATCGGACGATCAATATTTGCCTTTTTTGGTCAATAATTAAGAGGGTACCTGTATTATGACAGGACGAGTTCCAGAAGATTGCTGACTGAATCCTATGTTATATTTGGAATATATTACTACACGGATAAACATATAACGATTGTATTCACTTTTGGAGAAGTGTATATATAGTGTAGATGTTATTTGCTTGGCATGTTTGCATCACCCATATTTTTATCCGGATATAAATTCGTGCTTAAATCAAAATATATGAAAGTTTTGTGTTCAGGACTGACATAACAAAGACAAACAGAACTGACAAAATAAACATAATTAAATTGTTAACTCTATATTGCCTAGTGTATGTCAGCTACCATGAAACAATTCTCCAATAATAATGAATGACATAATAACAAGGTATTCAAAACCCAATCATTTTGAATGATATACGATATAGTGTTTTCCAAATCCAAAACCAATAAGTTTTGTTTTTGTTTTGTTTACAATTTCACAGCTGTGCAAATAAAACAAGTACAAAAATATCATTTTAAAAAGTGTCCAAATGCTATTGAGGCAAGGCAATTATGTTTTCGTTGACGGTTCGTCATTGGTGTCCTGATTGCAATATCTAGTGGCAAGAAGTCCAATGTAGTAATTGTCTTATAAATTATCTTTTTACACAGTAATCTGTTATTTTGGGTTCTTTAATTGTGTTACTAAGTAGATCGTTTCAATTAGGGACAGTTGTTATTCAGACTATAGATTACAGTGACATTTCAAGAGCACACATGTCAGGAGGGCACTTCGGTTACAAAGACAGGATTGGAACAAGTAAATTGAATGTATTAAAACCAGTGATAAAGTTTGTTATTTTAAGTCATTACAGTATTTAATCGCGTGGACTACTTGACATCCCCTAAACTCCTTTCACCTGAAATTCTGACGATATTCTATCATCGATATTCTGGATAATCTCTAATCCTTCCCTGACCGAATTTCCGCTTCTCTTTAACCTCAGCTCCACGAAGCCAAAATAAACCCAAATGGTCGTCTGACACCTGAATGAGATAGAGTTAATGCTATACCATGACATATCAACATCTATTCAATTGTCAATACTGATCGGCTTCAAACCATGTTCAAATCCTTCACTTCCGGATTACCTTAAAGTGCTTTTTAAACCCCGCCTTAATATATATACTGTATGGTTTATGTCATTCAATATATTGTCATTTTAAATCCCTCCAGGGGATCTGTTATGGATTTACATTATGTTCATTGGCCGCCCACTGTGGAAAAAACCCTGATCTTCGCTAAAGTGACAGACGTCAAATCTTAACAAAGATATCAAATTGTTGAATCTTGACTTATTTTGATATACGGTAATTAAAAGCAATAATTTCATATTTCCGAATGCATCTTTTTGGATTCACTAGTGTGGTGTTTTTCGTCTGTTCAAAACAGAAATTAAAGTTTTCAAGTTTTACTTATTTTTAGACAAATTATATTGTGAGTTATTCTAAAATAATGTTATAATGAAGTATTCGGACAGTACGAAAATGGCGTTCTGTTAACACTATCTAGAATATATACTTCTATATAAGCAAATTTGCTTAACGTTACGCTAACTGGCCTTCGTTTGATGGTATCTTACTTTGATTGATGTAAACTCTACTTTACATTGCCCTGTATATATCGGCTACTTGTGGGTTTGTTGTTATTACAACGTATTATAAAAATGACTACAATTTCTTATATTTAAGTAATATCGGATTATCTTTGTTTTATATCTAGAACTAGCTGATATTCCATGACATACCTGGGTTACGTGGACATAATTATATATTTGATCTAATTTGTTTTGCACTACGATTGTTCTTATATCCAGAATTCCTAGCCCACAGTTTGGTTATACCCAGTTAATATTTACAAATTTGTGCTTATGTCTAGAATATATTGGTATATCTTTACATATCAGGGCTATATGGGCCTATGTTTCTTTACTTGTAGGCAACGCTAACCTATATACCGTTTCCTACCTATAGGTAACTTAGATCATCTAGCTCGCTTACATCTACAAATAACATATTTTTGATGGTCATACCCTTGCATTTATGACAGGGTTAGTGTGTATATAAATTGAAATGGCAAGCAGATGGAATATTGTGTGTTATCGATATATATCAAAATCTGACATATACCTGGAAATAAATGGTACACTCATACCACAATATATATGTATATTATCCCCGGCCTGTTAACTGCTCCACAGATCACTATCAGAACTACTCCACAGCTACTGAACCATTTCGTAACATTTTGTGATTTTATGTTAGTTTAATGTTTATACAAATAACTTCGTACAATTTTATGAGCAATAATAATTTTCTCATTTCACAATTCGCTTAATCTAAACCCGATAAGCTATAGTTTTATATTAAAAGTGTATTACATTATTTCAATAGACCTGTGTGTAATGGTCGCTATATTAGTATTTTGGTGCTAACCAATTTTGGCATGTATATTTCTTAATTGGTATACTCTTTTACAATAAAGTATTCTGCTTTTAATGCTATACATAAAAGTCAAGACGCAATGTTTGTTTTGCCTTTATATGTGAATAGCCTTTGAGGCATTCTGATCGACTCGACTGATTACATTTCATGTGTTTGTGAAACTTTAAGAATATATTGTAATAAAACAAGCACAGTCTAGTATTGAACAATCTGTGTAGAATTGAAAAGCGTTAAACCTTATAATAAACGAGTTTAATGGGTCTAACAACATGTGGTTTATTGGTAAGCATTGGACTATTGTTCGGTACTCCTCAAAGAGCTGACTCTAAGATTACAGTACCATAAGGTCCCTATTGTTAATCCCCAATCTTACCTAATCCACTTACTAAAGCCGCGGGATCCGCTGTGAACACCGGGGAGTGGGATAATTACATTACTTTTACCACACCACTGTTTGTTTAACTTCTTCTGTACTTAGGATAGGTAACTAAATGCAAAGCCAAAGTGATTCGCTTTTATCCGCCCGTTTATGTTTAGATCAGTTCTTTATCCAATAATCAAACCGTATTATACCTGCAGTTAACTGCGTAATCACCTAACCTAGCTCTTACTTTTGTTTCCCACTTAACAACTTGTTATCTTTTAATTGGAGTGTTTGGTAAGCAAAGGATATGTTACCTTGTTTTTGTTTGTAGTTGTTCCAAAGGTAACACCTGTAGTCTTGTATATTTCCCCATTACATCAAAGAGAATTACAACAGGTATCCGATAATAAACCGATTCTAATATTTACAAAAGATACAAATTCCACGGTTTGTGTTCATAATAAATTATAAAGTTATATTGTCCAATTACTAACTGTTTTAGGAGCAGCGTTTGTTTTACAACAAAATTTGCCAAATGATTTAATTTGATAAAATACTGAACAGTTTTTGACGTTCTTTCAAAATATTTCTGTTTGTATTCCGAGACACGTTTTGTACACACGAGGGCCTACATTTAGTTGGCAAACTCAGTGTCAAATTTGTTAATTTTAATGAACAGAATCCTTCGGAAGCATTTATAAGTTCACATGCAAAACGTCTAAGCTTTGTACTAAATTAGAACTAGGTTAAACCATGAAAAACCGGTATAGTTTTACACAAATTTAATGAAACGTCTTTCGTCACATGTTGATGGTTAAAGCTGTGTCTTTTCCACTGTTCTGTGGACTGCCACTACATTTATGTCAACGTTACATGCACCCCCATAGATTTGGTGAAGCGACTCGCTCGCTGTACTGAATTCGGACCAATTCGGGAATAGTTGTTTGTTGTTCTCTACATTTATCTATGTTACTCTGTGCAATAAATTTCTGTGTATACAAACATATAAGGTATCACTGGCTCTTTTCACAGGCTGGTTAACAATCACACAAATATCAGAGGGCAGCTATGAATCAGTAAAGGCTAGTTAAATGAACCGGGGACACAATGCCTTAGGCTCTCCGTCTTCTCTTTATTAATCCGCCACTCTTATAATCCAATTTATAGAGCCATCTGTGTTTAGCTTCAAGTTAACCTTTTTACCGTGAAAAGTAAATTGTTGGCAGGAAATGTTGACTAAGGCGTATATTTGTGAGAAAAAAAAGGGTTGAAAACATATCCGTTGGACATAGAAGATATGTAGTATTATTTGTTAACTTATTTATGCCTTACACGTAACAGTCTAGCTATGGCATGTTTATATGTATTACGTACTCCGTTGATGACACGACAAGTTCTCCTGTGAACTGTATATTTGGCTACTTATATACTTTTAATATTTTGTTAACCATCACGCATAATATATAAATAACGTAAAAATTCTTCGAATTTATTAATACGAGGAATATGTGGAATAAAGGTAAAATACAAACAATACCCAAAAAACAAAGAAAACAAAAACTCGAGAAGCGTTTAACTTTTAAACCTGCAATATAAACAGCAAATCGGTAACGTGATAACAGCAACTGTTATGGGGCATGGAACTCCAAAAATAAACTGGCACATAGTTTAACAAAGGCCGAAAAGGGTAAGCGTAATGTTACAATCTGATATACTATACTGGGACCTTCAATGTGTTTATTGGGCTGTGATCACTGGGTCTAGAAGCTCTTTAATTCTTTCTCTTTTGTTAACTGATATATTCAGCTCTAGATTTAGATATTGCGATTGTAGCTGGCTGGCACACCCCCCATTTACGCACATCCACAGCCTGTGGCGTTTTAATGAAGGGGGCGTGGTCTATTCACAACCTTACAATGCAAGTCCTGTGTCTATTAGCTCAATGGGTTGTCAATCATCCATTTAGAGCAGGAAGGTTGGCTGACTTGTACCTAATCTGCATATTAAGCTTTGTGAAACGTGTGAACAATGGGTGGTGGTTTGTAAGTAAATCCGGAACCCTCCTGCCTGGCCATCATTTCAAAGGCGTACATAATAGCGCTCTCCAGTTCTGTGTGGTCATTTATTGTCGTCAACTAACTCGAGCAAGAAGTATATCTATTTACTTATGTGACATTAGACTTGCATAACTGAACTGTGTAGGAAAGTCTGTGGTATCTTCGAGTGCCTTCTATACAATATTCTGAAGAACTTCGGATTTCTCTTGTTCGCCAAGGTTAATATTTGTGGATTCCTGACGGACTTGATGTTTATTTGATTAGTGGACTGCTTATCACGACTACAGCAGTGGGAATAGAGCACGTAAGTGAAGCAACACTGACACCAGCTACCACTACACTTTCAAACATAGGTTATTAATTATTGTGGGCTATACGAGAAAGTTGTTAACTACCTCACCTCCACGGTTGTTCGGAATCTTAATCCATGTCAGAAATAGACTATCGACAGAAGCGACTAGAGTTCATCAAAATGGCGGGCGAATTTGCCGCATCCCGTCCACATTTGTCTAATCCACTGAACTCTTTCAGTCAGTTACCTGGCATTCATCCGATGTACAAATTTCCACATTTCCCTTATTATTACGCCGCGGCTGCCGCGGCTGCTGAACAACTCAAACCCTGTTCCCGGGGCCTAATCACATCGGGCAGTTTGAACCCTTCCCTGTTTACCATTGATAGTATCCTGGCTCCCCGCCCCTTTATGGCCCACAGACCTCATGGGGCACCTTATCTGCCATACTTCAACATTCCACCAGCTCAACAAGAAATGATGGGTATGTATATATATCATTCTTTTTTTTTTGTAAACTTATCAATCAATATTTGCTTTATTTAAGATTTACATCTGTTGGTAATATTTTCTGGCGAAAATTGAAGTCGTCACGCCCCGAAAATCCCCATACATTTGAATGCCTAAAGTTATGACAGCAAAACATGTGGTAATTCGCTCTTCTTCGCTGCTTAGACGTTTGTAAAATCTTGTAAAGCCTATACAGTCAGCTCTAAAAATATTGGATGACAATGAATACTTGAAAACATTGAACACCGGCTAAAGTTAGTATGAAACAGGAAGGCGTAAAATATTAATTATAAAGAATTATCACTTGGTGTGTAAGCAAATTGAGTTAGATATTTGCTCGCTGAGTAAATTTATTTACATAGTATTTGAAAAAGAAAACAGTTACATTTAGAATGTAGCTAAATGCGTCAAAACTGTAGGGGAGTTTTCATATGCTACAATGAAAACTTAAAACCGACGCTGATAGTGCATCAAACTATCATACGGTATATCGAATTCTGAGTATAATTGCTTCAGTAAATACGTAAAATTGTCAAAATATACTTTAACACGAATTGCCACATAAGTAAAAATTAAAGTAATCAGAAAAGACAAAGTTCCAATTATTCTGTTTAATAAGACACAATCAACAGAAGTAGAAACGTATAAAGGTTTCCCTTTCTGAGTATAGTAAACTTTGTCACAGGATACAACCTCATAGAAACTATTTAATTTCGTTGAAATAAAATTCGTCAAAAGTAAATACACTGTGCACATGGATTGTACCTTTTGTCACTGTTGATTATAGGCATATCATTATGCCAGACCATATTCTCATCATGATTCAGCCATACAAAAATTAAATGTTATGAGAAAAAAGCTCGCCTCTAAAAGTTTTAGACAATTCTTTGAATAAAGCCAAAGAAAACTTGGTATCGATAACAACTTCTTAATTTATTGGACACAACGTTTCAATCTCATTTCAGAGATAGTTTTCAACCTCTGGAAAGACAACCATAGAAACCTTGTGTTCTTTAAATTAAGAAGTTGTTATCGATACCAAGTATACTTTTCCTTTATAGTTATTCAACTTCCAAATGCCACTCTAAGTAGCCAATTCTTCGAATATATTTCTTACTACTACAGTTTCGGATAACTGTTTCGATTCAATATTTTATTTATTTCTGGCCTAATGAGACTTGTATGTTATAAGCTGCGAGGTGACCAACAACTCCTCTCAAATATATAACGATAAAGTCGGCAATTTAAGTTTGAGCCTTGTCATATTTCTCATCTAGATGAACTGGATGTATCGACATCTTATCGTTTGTGCAAATATCAAAATGTTAGCTCAATAATAGTGCAAGGAGCTCTGACGATAGTTTTCGGGTTATCTTCTGTTGGGCAAGAAGTAACGTCTGAGACCTTCTGTTGGGCAAGAAGTAACGTCTGAGACGTACCATTGATTTTTTAATCTTTAACAAGCACCACAAACATCTCTTTAAAAAGGTCCAATTAAAGACATTGCTTACCTCGAAATCTGCACCTAAAAACCCGTACTCCACACACACGACACCGCTCAGCTGACATTAAAACCCTGTGTCTACTTGTCCACAGAGCTGTAAGCGTAGTCCCAGACGCTGGGGTTTCGCCGTTCCGCATAAGCAGCATTTTAGAAAAACTATACGCATGAGCCACTAAATATTTGTCTTCAGTGATAATTATAATCACCTTTGTACATAAATATGTTATATAATATATTATATAATATTTTGATATATGAGGTCTAGTTTACACTTATTTTTATAAACAATTAGTTGTGCAATTTTAAAAATAATATTTTGTTTTAGGATCATTTATATATTGTCTTTTTTTTCTTCAAATTTTAAATTAGTCAATTTATATCGATAAAACTCGCGAGTCACACTAGTTTAAAAAAGTATAAAAACAAATGTAGCAGTAAGTATATATACAGGACTTCACAAATATATAAAATTAATTTAAAAATGTTGTAGTTAGCTGTATTAATTCTATAGTTTAAATACCGTAAAATTATTCCTTGATTGAGCTTTTTGTTTTGACCATAGGTACATTTTATTCAGTTTTATTTTTTACTTTTTCACATCAGTACTCCTTTATTTGTCAACCTCATTAAATTCACGCTGCTCATTTTGCTCAGTCCAATTAACACTGAAATTCATGCGGGAATTTCGTGTGACAAATCTCTCTGTTTATTGCAGAAAATGTCTTGAGGGGAAGCAGATTAGCCGCTTACAATAAAAACAGCGTTAAAGATGGATCATTGTAGGGATTAGGATGGACCGTTAGTAGCTTAGGAGGTCTTGTTTTTAACACCTTGTCACGCCTTTTTGTCAGCTTCCGCTACACGCTTGAGCTGCCAGCCGTTGGGCAAGGCGAGTAAATTAAACGTCTTGAGTTCCATTGACCGCCCAACAATCAAAATACCGAGCCTTATTGCAGGAAAGTCCGAGAAACTTCCGACCAAAAACATTTATATATACCTCTCCATTATGTAGGCAATAACCCGTGCACATGTAATAATTCTGTATGTAACGTCATAAAGATATTGATGTTGATATAGGAAATAAAATTATCTGTCAATTTTCCGAAGATTGGAAGCCAATCGATGAAAGCAATTATAAATGTGTTATTCCCCTGAAAAATTATTATTAATGTTTCCTTAGAACGTTTCAATTTAATTTTCCGTAGCGGTTTGCCAAAAATCCTATTTACTTGTTTAATGTAGGATTTGTACTATTTTCTTGAACCCCCACCCCCTTCTCCAAAATCATGCCCGTGTGTGTTAACCAATACTGTTCAGAAGACATCTA